>JAOPHQ010005703.1:200000-230000 GCA_030340625.1 Merluccius polli
GCCATCTGCTGTTCTTTATTGAAATTGCATCAACATGCAGAATTTGGTTGTTGGTCACTATGAGGTCATCTTTTTTTTTTAAATCACTCATTAAAGGTCCTGTAGACAACATTTTTGCTTTAACGTATCCATATGAAGTAAATGTTGATTGCACAGTGTAATGACTACAGAGTAATGACACCATCGGCATAGGTTCCCTATAAGCCTCGCTTTCACAATGCAGCTCTTTGTCTTTGCAACAACGGCGCAAAAATAATACCACTTTGAAATGCTAGGGTGGGAAAAGTTGAAAAGTTGTCTACAGCCCCTTTAAGCAATAATGATAGTTTGGTGTAAAAAAAAAAAATGCATTCTTGCAATTTGAGCTCCTCTGTTCCCCAGGGGGCTTCATCAGCTTCAACGGCTCCTGGAGGGTGCAGGGCATCCTGGCCATGTCCCGCTCGCTGGGCGATTACCCGCTGAAGAACCTCAACGTGGTCATCCCAGACCCCGACATTGTGACCTTTGACCTGGACAAACTGCAGCCCGAGTTCATGATCCTGGCGTCGGACGGCCTCTGGGACGCCTTCAGCAACGAGGAGGCGGTGCGCTTTGTGCGGGAGCGCCTCGACGAGCCGCACTATGGCGCCAAGAGCATCGTCCTGCAGTCCTTCTACCGTGGTTGCCCCGACAACATCACCGTCATGGTGGTGAAGTTTAAGAGCGGCGGGGGTAAAAGCGGGGAATGAACCAATTCTGGCTAGCCTGCCCTCATCAATACCAGTCGGGACGTGTACCACACCTCCAGGGTTGAGGGTGGGTAGCTGCCGCCTCCAAGAACACTGAACGCTCTGGTATTAACGGTATTTAAAAAAAAAAAAAGTATATATAAAAAAAAATGCATCATTTAGGATCAGCAAATACACTGAATCTAAAAAGTTACCGTTGCAACGTTTTTTCCATCAGAGGTGATTTCTCAAAACCAGCACGTGAGACTGATCGCACTACTACTGTTTACCGGACTTTTACGTACATGTATGCTACAGCTTCACTGGAGAGAGAGCATGCACATGCACACACACGCACACACACACGCACACACACACACACGCATATGAAATTGCTGTGCACAACTCGCCACGTTATGGCAGAATACCCACAAATCATTGCATTGTTCAGTGATCCCATTGACTATTCTATTGAGTGTTGATAGAATCACCCCAGTGGATCCATGTTTATTGTGGCATAGACACACACACACACACACACACACACACACACACACACACACACACACACACACACACACACACACACACACACACACACACACACACACACACACGGGGGAAAAAGAAAAGATGCACTTTTGAGACTTATTTTCATGCGGAATGACGACTCCTTGCATATCAGCCTACATAGACCCAAGTATGTCCTCAGCAATATAAAGGGGATGCCGTGTATGTAATGTATGTGTGCCCAGATTTAGACCCTGCCCCCACCCCCCCCAACCCCCCCCTCTACTAATGCAGTCGCCATGGGGCTTATCCATCCCACATTTAACGGCTGCATGCCGTCCATATCAGGGCATGTGCTTTTGGCTTATCCACCATGACCCCCACGACAAAACACGTTATTCATTCGTCCACGCAGACGGTTGCCTTCCTCGACCTCGAAATCGGCGCAGAAGAGGAGGCGCAAACGACCTATGACTTAATGCAGTTGTTATTAGAAAAACGACGTGTCTGCACTACAGCCGCAACATGAATGTTATCTGCTTGTAACATCGCTTCAAAAGCAATACGACGGGGCGAAAAAACACCGTTTTAATCTGCGGCCGTGTTGGACTGTAAATGATTTACTACTGATCTTAGTCCTACCTTTGTTATCAAGAGGTTTTTTTTGCATCAGTTGCATTGAGAGAAGTAATAAGCCTATTTTTATTATTATTATTATTTCACAAGCTACCTTAATGCCTTATTTAAATGTGTTGTAACTGGGTCTTTTCCAGAATAAATTCATTCAGTTCATTGTTTCATTGCAAATGAACATTTTCTTTCTGTTTGTTTTTTTACATTCAAACCAATCATTTTACATTTGGATGCAGTTGTACGTCTCACCTACAACTGCCCAACACGCAATGTATGAAGATTATGTATGTGAAATCCCAGTATTAAAATGGACAAATGTTCCCTGTGAACGTTTTATTCATCTGCGTGTCAGTCTGCCAATAAATGTTATTTTGCAGAGTGTTTTTTTTTTAAATTGATGTCTAGTGTTGATGTGAACTTCATGCACGGCTGCTGTGTAAACTTTAGAAACACAATACAACGTAATGCTGTCTATATTTGAAAGTGGCCCAGAACCATAACCAGACAAAACTGACAGAACATCATGACCCATGGGGAAAACCCATTTACAGTTAATTTGTAAATCTAATTGTTTTATTGGTATATAATGCAATCACTGCATTAGGAGGGGGGGGGCATGTGTGAGGGGGGAGAAAAAAAAAAAAAAATGTGACGTCATCGGCGTGTTTCTGGGATGTAGGCCAGCGCTACAAATAGGGTGTGTGTGTGTGTCTCGCATGGCATGGCGAGCCACTGTGGTGTAACTGTACACCCCCTGCAAGCCGACTCACCCTCCAGTAACTAAATTGCACGTCATTTGCCGACGGTTTACCGGAAGGCTTGAACCCCCCCCCCCCCCCCCCCCCCCGTCCCCGTCCCCGAATATTTAAAGAGTGAGACAAGAGCCGCAGATCTCAAAAACCCACAAGAAGGCAAAAGCAACCCTGCAGGTCGGACATTTAAACGAGACACACACACACAATGGGACAACTAGGGTCCAAGTCCGCCGCGGAGAGGCGGGCGCTCCTCCAGCGCCTCGTCCCGGGAGGCGAGACGCGCGACGTGTCTCTGTGTGGAAACACCCACGATCACAGGACGCATTGCTCGTCTTTGTGCATTTATCCGTGGGACTTTGACCAGACCTGGTCCCCGTGGCAGCACGGCCCCGGTCATCATAACCCCGGCGGCCTGGTGTACGTGGTGGATAACCCCACTGGGGGCGTGTGGGTCAAACCGAAGGACGGATGGAGCAGATGGTGAAATGGAAAAACTCAGCGTTTTTACTGAAAAACTCAGCGTTTTTTACTCTGAGGTCTAATTATGTACCCCTCGGTGGACGGGTGTGTCCCGGAGGAAAATGGAAATAGCTGAGAGGATAAGAGAACGGGACTGGAGCTGATGTTAACCTCCACCACCGGAACCGTGGCGGGCTCTTATTGTGAAAAGCGCGTTGGAGATGACCGCGCGCGGTGGTCTCTCCTCCAAGTGGATGGTGCGACGTTCAAGGGCTGTGGGTCAAGCGGCTACCGAGAGAGTCGACATTAACGGGAGAAAGCAAAGCAAAGTTAATTTGCTCTTTGTGCATTCAAAAAGAAAAGTTTGGTTGGTAACCTTTAGTCCCTGTCCTGGGTTATGTTGTCTAAGCCGGGGTTAGGCCTGTATGACGTTTCAGACGTCATAATGGATTTTACTTGGACCCATTTTCACTGCTGCTTGCACTGTGACTAGATTGACTGCGGTGCTATGACAAAACTGCTACTTTATTTCAGACAGGCACTTTTATTTATTTATTGATGTATTTATTTATTTATTTATGTATTGATTTATTGATTTATTGGTAGGCCGAATGTTGAACCAAAACCAATGTGTTCTTCTTCAATACGCCCCTATTGTACGAATGTGTTTAAACAATGTGTTATTTTGATGATCAAATACAATCAACACTGTCTTGCAATGGATCTCATTTTATATGTGATTTGATTATTGGTGCATTCAATTGCATTGGTTTGATTGTTGAACGTGATCATGTCATGTGTGCAAATTAAACGCCGGTCGTATAATAGTACTAATGACCAGTGTGTACCACGTGTTCGCGTCTGTCTATAATAGTGCACCTTATTTAGGATGCTGAACGAGAGCTCCCCCTTCCGGAAATTACACACAATAGCACAGGCCTAGGTCCACTACATAATACTAGTCATACTGGTCTATTACATCATACTAGTCTAGACCAGTATGATGTAATAGACTAGTATGATGTAGTAGCTACTACATCATACTAATCTACTACATCATGTCTACTACATCATACTAGTCTACTACATCATACTGGTCTACTAGGCCTACATCATACTAGTCTACTACAACATACTGGTCTAGAGCAAATTATGTAGTAGACTTGATGTAGTAGACCAGTATGATGTAGTAGACCATCATACATCATAGTCTACTACATCATACTATACTACATCTACTAGTCCACTACATCATACCATGTTCTGTCATTCTTGTGCTGAACCTGAAATAGGCCTACAGACATCTGAATTGTACGAAGATAAATAGCCTATACTACCGAAAATATGGCTTCCTTCCTATTAAAAATAAGCTCATAGTTTATTAGGCGTTTAAGGACCATATTATGTCGATTGGAAATACCCTCTCTCTCTCTCTCTCTCTCTCTCTCTCTCTCTCTCTCTCTCTCTCTCTCTCTCTCTCTCTCTCTCTCTCTCTCTCTCTCTCTCTCTCTCTCTCTCTCTCTCTCTCTCCCCCCCCCCCCCCCCCCCCCACCACATCTTTGTGAATATGATTGTGCAACAACAACTATAATGATTGACAGGCATTTCATATATCACACATATGGTCGATTGATCCACACAATGGCTCCGTTTATCGGAGATTAATCATTTATAGGCAAGAGCAAGGGTTTATGGTCTCTTATCTAGTAACTTGGGGTAACGCACTGAGTAAACAGCAAGAGAAAAAAAAAAACCCCAGATGTCATCATACTGTCACACGGTTCCTCCACAGCCACACGTCCCCTTGTGTGGGTGGTGGTTCATCATCATCTGGACTTATCACAGACCATAGTTATTACAGACGGATGGGCCACCGTGCGTCTCAACCGGAGGTGCGCGTCCTCCTCCTGGGCTTGGACAACGCGGGCAAGTCGACCCTGCTGTACAAACTCAAGCACAACGCGTGCGTCTCCACGGTGCCCACCATCGGGTTCAACGTGGAAATGGTGGAAGCGAAGAAGAGGGGCATCGCGCTGACGGTGTGGGACGTCGGCGGCCAGAGGCGCATGCGCCAACACTGGACGAGTTTCCACCAGGACGCGGCGGCCGTCGTGTTCGTGGTGGACAGCTCGGACCCGCGGCGGCTCCCCGAGGCCCGCCGGGAGCTGGGGCGCACCCTGAGGTGCGGCGGCGACCACCACCAGCAGCAGCACCCCCTGCGGGGTCTCCCCGTGGTGCTGCTGGCCAACAAGCAGGACGCCGCCGGCGCGCTGACCGTCACGGAGATCACGGAGCGGCTCGACCTGGCGGAGGTGTGCGGCGGACGGGATTGGTTCATCCAGCCCTGCTCGGCCGCCACGGGCTTCGGCCTGGAGGAAGGCTTTGAGCGGGTGGCCCGCCTGGTCAAGCGGCCCTCCGACCCTGAGACAGTGAAAGACAGCATCAAAGACACGGTGCACTACATCCGCGCCAAGTCCGGCCGCCGTCGGTAGGCCTGTGTGAGGCCTGTGTGTGTGTGTGTGTGTGTGTGTGTGTGTAGGGGCGCCGTAAGGGGGGGGGGGGGGGGGGGGGGCGGTAGGACGATTCTTAGGGGGGCACAATTTCTACCCTGTGGTGGGGGGGCCCAATGTGATATCTTCTCATGGGGCCCAAAATCCCTGGCAGCGCCCCTTTGTGTGTGTGTGTGTGTGTGTGTGTGTGTGTGTGTGTGTGTGTGTGTCAGCCAGAGGATGCGTTTCATTTGCTACTGCCACTCGGAAAGACATTTTAGCACAGTGAATTAAGGCCCGTGTCAAATGGGCTTCAACCAATCAACGTCTTCGTTTTTGGTTTTAACAACGTGCGTAATGGAAACATACACCTCTATGTGGGCTATGTGAAATTGTGTTACTTCCTTAGTTTGTGCTAAATATGTTAGAATTAGATTGAACCTTCTGCCCAAATCTGGGCATATGCCTAACCCTCTGCAACTATCCCACGTCTGTTATTTAAATTGCAATTGTCAATAGGCTGCTTATCCCTCATCATCAGGCTCAATGTCTATACCACAATGCATTATTATGTCTCTCACTTCGCTTATACAGAGGGAAAAGCTTAAAGGCTATTACGGCTGAGTTGTATTCACAGTAGTAACAATAAAAGATAAGCACCCTGACCAAAGTCTCTTTAGTGTTTCTTTACGACGCCTGCTGGTGCGTCGCCTCCATCTGACTCACGGGGGTCTCCAGCAGCGACTCCTCGTACGTCGGAAGCCGCTTGCAAACGCACTCCTCGTAGGTGGGCAACGATGCCACCGGCTCACCACCGCCGCCGTCTGGGGGCCCCACCATAATAAGCGGCTCCTGGGACACGGCGGTGGCGGGGCGGCCGCTGGGGGTCTGGGACGCGGCGAGGTGCTGTTCCTCCGCGTCGTCATGGTGATGGTGATGGAGACGCCTGGTCCTGGAGCAGATCAGCCGCTGGATGGAGTATCCCATGGCGAACAGCAGCAGCAGGATGAGGATGCCGGAGAGCTTGCGGGTGATCATGGCGATGTTGTAGTAGGTGGGGTCGACGGCGGGCCGGCAACACGTGGTGGCGGCGGCGGTGTGGTTCCCCGGCGTGGCGCAGCACACCTGGTCGTCCGAGCAAATGTCCGGCCCGCATCTTCTGATGGCGCAGACGGTGGCCGCCGGTAAGGCGAGCAAAAGCGTCCGGAGGGCTAGTGGCGATCGCCATTCGGGGGAAACCGCCATCCTTTGTTTCTTCGCGTGTTGCGATGTGATGTGATGATGGGAAGTCAGCCTGCGATGATGAAGCCTTCTCCGGGTTGCGCGGCGGTCTCCCTGCGACGCATCATCTCCGGCGGAAAGGCGTGAGATGCGCATCCTACATCAGCCGCTCGTAAAATATTCATCATCAGTCCGAGAGGAGGCCCGCTTACTCAAGACCATCTTGACGTCCGTGGTGGACACCGACCAGAGGCTTATAATGAACAATGCCGGTAAAAAAGAAAAAAAGAAAACGGAGGCATCGGGAGGCGCTCCGGTTCCCTCGGGGCCACTCCTCTCCTCTGTACGCGGCCCATTAAGTCCTTAATGGAGGCACTGCTGCCACAGTGGCTTTACTGCGCCCCCCCCCCCAGCATCCCCCATCCTCCCCACCGCATCCTCCAAGTTACATCAGTTGATATGGGAGTAAACAAGCGTCACAGAGCAACGCTTACAGAAACGCAAATAAATAGCCTACAATATACTCGTGGGGGGGGGAGATTATAGTGAAATTAGCCGACCCCCCCCCCCCCCCCCCCTTCTTCGACATCTGAGTGGTTGAGGTTTTACCCAGTAATTGCACGAGAAAGCATGGTATATTTGGTCAATATCCAAGAACCAATGAGTGCAAGTTGGGTTCTTCAGCTTGAACCACCCCTTTCAAAACGTATGAGTGCATCAGTCAACACAGACAGTGGATGAGGCACCTGGTGTTTGATAAGACTGATGGTTCTTTGAAAGTAAAGCTTTTTAGTTTCCTGAACAAGCCCTATAGCCTATATAGTGTCTTCAGCCATCTTATCTTCCGGCCACCAACAGTAGACATTCATTCCCGTAAACGGATTAGTTTCCCCTAATGCCATTCACTCCCATAAACAGATTAGCTCCCTTTGAGTGCCACTTAACAGCATCAAAATGATACCGCGCCACAAGGCCTTTTAGCCCCAAATCACGTCAAAGAATTTAGGGACAAATCTCATCCAAATACAATACTACGCATTTACAGCACACAGGATCAGGTGCAAGTTTGTGTACTGTATTATAAGTAGGTATACATGAGTCAGACGATCGGCAAGGGACACAACATTGGCCACTTTCTAGCCATCATGACATGGATACTAGGACATCATCCATGTCTGCCGATCTATCTGACCCAGACAGACAATGATGGGAGAGATGCAGTTACTGAATCACTCAAAATTGCCTGGCAAATGAGAAGTGTATTGGGTGGAGTAGGCATGACTTAACATATTCCCGCTATATAAAATATCAATATTGCATGGGATGAGTGAGTGCACAGCATTGCTCATCAATTCTACTCAACTAAAAATAGCTCGACACATTGATTGGTGCAAAGTGCAGAACTAGCTAATTGTCTGCGTGTTGAAACAAATGGCCATGGACAACATGAAGTGTCAAACGGTACATTTACTAACCAAAACCCATGTAAAACGTTTATTGGCCAACGAAAGGCCCGTGTGTCCAGCAGGTGAAACGACTGATACAACCGCTTTAAAACTAAAATAAAAAAAAACAATATTAGTTGGTGGTGGTGGTCAGTCGAGTCCACCAACTACTCGTGTCCGTTTTGTTTTTGTAAATGTTTAGTGAATATGCTCGTGTCATGTGGAGGGGCAGAATATGCATCTTCTGGATTTGAAGGCACCGTGGTTGAAGAGTTGGATTTTTCCAACGGCCCGGACTCTGCATGCTGGTGTGGTGCTGTTGTTGGTGGGAGGGACGCCGCAAAATTTGCTGGCTTTGTGGCGACGTTGGAGGGTAGGATGACCAAGGGCCCGGAGGAGATGGTCTTGGTCCACTCTGGCAAAAAGAGTGGAACGGAGTATGACAATATATATACAATGTTTGCTTGTGAGTAAGTGTAAATGAAAACCAATACAACTAATACAATTTAAATTAAAGTTAGTTTCTTAATCATCACGTTTGAATAAAAAAAAACACTTCAGAATGTTAGTCCTTTTTTTTTAAATCACTAGTTCCCCACCTGCTCCAGAGTTTGCTCCCCTCTTCTTTGACCCTAAAGAGGAAGAGGGCGGCGCCAGATGGCTGTGGGGGCGGAAATGGAAGTAGCTGGCAGGAGCCCGCTTGGCTTCGGTCTGCGGCGTGCCGGCCTGTCTGGTCGGAGGTTCCATGTTAGTCATCAGCGCCGGAGGAGGAGACGGCGGCGGCGTTGGCTTTATGGTCTCGGCGAGGAACTGCTGATTGACCTCACAGCTGGCGCACGCCGGGTCATTCCCATCCACCGACTGCCACCTGGGCAGGATTCAAATGGAAGAACTTCATGTCAAAATGCGATCCCTTTTAATGGCACTATATAAAAAGGAGCAACACACAGAGCAAACATAGCAACCCACAAAAAAAAAAACATCCCTCACTCTCCATTTCTAGTTTCTCTGCCCTCAAGAAGTGCTGCTTTCACGCACCTGTGACTGACAAGCAAGATGGACTCCACTAACCAATCAGGGAAGAGATGCCCTGATGGTCAGAAATAAGCCGGCAGCGGCAGGCGCAGTCAACCAGAACAGAGCATTTCACTCATAATGGATGGCTATGGCATTTCAGAGTAATTACAACATCTTAAATCTTCCACAGCACCTTTAAATATGTATATATGAAAAACGCTCAACTCATCGTTAGACCCGCCATTATATTTGAGGTAGAGCTCTGTGAATGTCCAACCTGTTGTAGATGAAGGAGCAGGCCCGGTTCAGAGCGCAGACGGCTGACGCGGCGGCAACAGCCTTCAGCCGACAAGAGATGTAGATCTGTGGAAGAGAAGGACTGGTTCAGGGGAGAGACATTATAAAAAGGAGAGGGTCACTGCCCACTCTTCACTCTTTGTAAAGGGGTTCAAAACGAGGTAGAACTCTAAGGTCAACAGCCGAGTTGGCGTCTTTGGCTCCCTCTGTATCTCATGACGTTTTAGTGCATGTATGGCATTCTTGACAATAACATTTGGGAAAGGGACGAGGAGGACGGGAGACGGACCAGACCGGTCGATTCCTGGTAGAACCTGAACGCGTCCAGCTGGAATCGGAGCTTGTCCTCCTGAACTCTGGGCAGATATTGGGAGCCTGAGTCCGTCAGGTAGGCGTCCATAAGACACCTAGTGGGAGAGCAAAGGAAGACGACAAGGAAACACAGGAATTGAAATGAAAACAATACAATACAAAGTGATGCCATGAAACCGAGAAGCCTCGAAGTGGTAGAGAATTTTAAAAAAAAAAAGTTTGCTAAAGCATAGCAAACCCCATCGTCAGTCCGGATGCTCTGGACTCACCCGTGGCGTTCTATGAAGTCATATCGCACGGTAGCATCCGTGTCCGGCGTCGCCGTGGCAACACAGTGGTCGACATAAATCCGCAGGGGCATGTGGTCGTTCACGATAATGGACGCCTCCACGTGAACGGGCTCGCCGAGGAAGTATGTCAGAGATTCCCTCTCAAGCTGCCAATCGTCTGAAATGAAAAACACATTTTTATCGTCACACTCCACACACACACACCCATAAACATATTGACCAGCGATTTGGGTGTGTTGCCATGAAATGAAGACATCGTCATGTGATATAGTTTAGGAGACCAAAAACGCCCTAAAATGACAACATGGAGGTTTAAAATATTAAATATTCAGTACAATATGCATCAATGCAATGAAACTCCTTGGGTTTAGTTTTTCTTTTTTTTTAAGAATGGGAGAGTGAACAAATAAAGCAAACATACTTAATATAAAATGACCCGTTAATAAATCTTTTCCACACTAAAACCAGGATGCAGTGTGTAGAGTAGACTGACCAGTCATGAGCGTCAGCCTGAACTCGATGTGGTCCTCAGCTGCGGCCGCAGAGGCAAAGGGGACCCAGTTGGGCTGCACTGCGAAACCATCCACAGAATACCTCCTGAAACGTCACAAAAGCCCTGGGTTTGCCATTTGCCATGCCTCAATATAGTAGCCTAGAAATCTAGACACCCCCTAGCGGCAGCAAATTTATTTGGCAGCCAGGTAGGTCTAGCACGGCTCCGTCGGCTTTTTGGTGCTGGAAACACAAAGTATGTCAGACCAATCACAGCGTGAGGGGCGGAGTCGGAAGCCGGGCTACCATGACGACAGAGTTGCGACGGTTCCGTGTTAGAGGTAAACAATGGCTGCTGCTGCTGGCGAACGGTTGTCTTTCGACTCGGCTTTGGCCGCGACTCTTCAAGACTTGAAGTTAACATTTTATTTGAGAAAATAACGGCACTGAAGTCTTTCCTCGAAAAGAAATATGTATTCGGAGTTTTGATTAATTACGTAGTCAGAGCCGTCGCTCTGACTACGTCACCTTCTTCGTTGCTCTGATTGGTTGTAGCGCTATCCTATTGCGTGCAGAGGGAACTTGAAAGACAACCGTTTATCCCGCCCACACTGCCAATGGAGCTGAGCCAGACCCTACATCTTTCTGATGTGGGTCTGGCTTGCCAGGCTATCAATATAGAGCAGTTAAACGGTCTTCTTGAACGTGTTTGGCCGGGTCTATTGTCTGTGTATATGCGACTCAACTTATTATAGTGGCACTCCACAGGGATGGCCACCCCCTCCAGCCGAAGCAGCCCGTCTGCAGAGGGCTCAGGAGAGTAGAACAACATGTTGGAGTAGATGAGCGTCTCCTCTGTGGACTGGGGACAGGATGTGATGGAGATATTAAGTCGATTATGGAAAATTGGGAAACACCCCCCCCCAAGATGAGACTGCAGAGACTAAACTGGAGCTCAGTTCTTTTCTCTCACTACAGGACTCTCCTTGGGGGACAGGTCTACTTAGCCACAGCAACTTACTGACAGTTGGGTGCCACAGTCCATCAGGTGGACGTGGATGGTGAGCTCCGCCTCTGCGGACGGCAGCGCAGTGCAGTGAGGCGCGGGCGCCCCCAGGTGCAAATGGCCGGCCTCTACCAAAAGGCCCGTGTCAAAGAGATCCGCCTGCACCACCACCTCCATGGAGTCGGCGTGGCACTTCACGACGACGCCGCCGCCGCCGCGGGTTTTGACGTCAGGGGGACCCGACCGAGGTGACGTCTCCGGAGTAGGCCAGACTCTCGGCGGGATTTGATTGATTTGAAACCGTCGGGGGAGAGGAGGAGGAGGAGAGCCTCTCTTACCGGAGGAGGAGCCGCCGTCCGTGAGCGCGGACACCAGGAGGATGGAGAGGCCGACGAGCCACGGTAGGGAGCTGAGCTGAAGGGCCATGTCTGTCAGTCTGTCCTTGCAAATCTGACACACACACACCTGTCCCGGACAAGTCCAGCAACACACGTGAATCACGTTAATCACATTAATTAACGTGACATCGCGATAGGCCCACGCGGTCCAATCATCACGCCGCACGGAAACACAACCAGGCGGCCCAACACACAACACTGACAAGAAAAAGGTGATTAGCACGGATAAGCCCAGGCCTATTTTAATTTTTTTATTCGTAATTATTTTAATTGGGATATAAAAAAAAAAACAGTTTGTGTCACTAACTTCAGGATTGGTGTACGCAACGCATGTGTGTCCAGGTTGTGCTGTAACCAGAATAAATGATAAAATAATCGCAGTGTTCACCACTAGGAGGCAGTACGGGCCAATTATCCCTTCCTCATAACTCATACAATTATTTCCTGCATCTTCATGCAGGAAATAATTTCTAATCATTTAATTATAAATAAAATAGTTCACAGTAATACGACGTTAAATAATGAATACATTTACGTTTATTAATAGACAGCAAAACATCATTTTGATGTAAAAAACTTTTTTTTTAAAATCAATTAATAAAGTAGGAAACATAAATACACTTAAAAGTTTAAGCATTACGTTGTATGTTAAATTAGTTAAGCATTGTAGTAGACCTATGTTTATAAATGTTAAGTGTCTTCAACTCATCTGGTTGTCCATCACAGTGCTGACTCACTCTACTGTGTAGAGCAGGGTATTAAAGGGGACCTATTTCACCACCATGATGTGAGTGTGATTAGCCATTACAAGCCATTTCAAAATCTACCCTCTATGTGACCTCACAAGTGGGAGTGTCCACCCAGATGTATGATGGATAGATCAGTCTACCATCCTACGACTGTACCAACTGGTAGGCTGATCTATCCATCATACATCTGGGTGGACACTCCCACTTGTGAGGTCACGTAGAGCGTAGATTTTGAAATGGCTTGTAATGGCTAAGCACACTCACACCTGGTGGTGAAATAGGTCCCCTTTAAATAAAATACCAAGAGGTCCAGTTAGAGACCCCCCCCCCCCCCACACACACACACACACACACACACACACACAGACACACACACACACACACATCTGGGAACACTCCAATATCTACATATTCATATTTTCTTAATAAAAACGAAAAAAAAGGCATGCTTTTGTTGTATATCATCAGGTCCGTTGCTGTTCTCGGGCTCCCAAGTCACCCATTGGTTCACACACACAGCAGTCATGAAGCCTAGCTTCCTGCGGAAACGATCCATATTTGGCACCTTGAAGGCGGGACTTGAATGGCCGAAAATGGCCACTACATTTAGTGACACATTTTATGTTGGAAAGTTGCAAAAAGTTTTTAAAAACTGGATGTCAGTCAACCTCAATGTGTCAAAACCTTTAAGGTCACATGGAAACAGTGATAAGTAAAGAAAGACAGTTGAAGTGATAAATGAACACAACCCACTTGTCTCTCTGCCATACTGAAGCTTGTCCTCTAATTCCCTCTCAGCCAGACACAGAATCATAACACATTTAGTGCCGTTGAAAATGCAAAGAAATAAGTTGTCACACCCAGTCAAAGAAGAGACCATTTAAAACATTTATATTTGTTTTGTTCACAAAACGTCACAGTACATTTCTCAAGGAGTCCTTCACAATAGAAAAGGAAATACGTGTACCTTCTTTACAAAGCTGAGAATGAGTGTGAAAACACTAATAAACACTACCATACAACAAGGCATAGTCTTTATATATATATATTATATATTATATATCATTATAATATCATTTAATATCATTTAATATATCATTTTCTATATCTGTGAGATGTCAAAAACTGGCCAAATATGCAAAATGTGTAGACCTTAAAGCGTTAATCTGGAATTGTGGGGCAAGCAAATATTGCTAGCAGCTCTGACGTCTCCGACTCGTATCTAAATGGTGATAGCCCAGTATGATGACTGGCGGCCGGTAACATTTTAAATACTTGTACAGTAAACCGCGTGTAGACGTTTGTGCAGCTACATTTCCATCGGTGACATCCGTTCCGTGTGTTTGAACTGATCCATGCGCGGTGTCGCGGCGGCGGTGTAGTATTAAGCTAAGCCGGTTGTCGTTGTATTGCAGCGGCTCAGGCGGCGGCGTGAGGAGGAGCGTAGTCCAGCTTAACCCCCCCGCTAAACGCTCGATGCAGTGTGTGTGTTAATACCGTGGCGAGAAGCAGCGAGACGTGCCAGCAAGGGGGAAGACTCAAAGGACCGGGAACTCCACAATTAAGATATAATAATATTAACTGTTTGTTACAATGCTACCTGTGTGATGTATACGGTTGTGGTACTGTATGCGTGCTCCTGCTGCAATTTCACCTCGGGGGACAATAAAGATAATCGAGATCTTCTCAAATCGGCCTATAGCGAGACGACTAATAACATACAGAGATGGCGTCCATACTGACAGGTTAGCAGGTTAATTAGGGACCAGCCTGTCGAAAGTGCGGAGGAGTTTAAATACTTTCTCGTGTTTGAAGACTGAGCTTCACTATCTCAGACTATGTATTCAGTAAGGCCATGCAACGGCCCTATCTTTTGAACAGTTTTTCTGTAAGCAGAGGTATGTTAGAGTTGGTGTACAAGAGTCTAATTAAATCTTGGGCGCTAAGAACAGGAACAGACTGACTGTAAACAAAGCCGAGGAAATCACAGGGAAATGACGGCGGCAACCGTCTCACATACAACGTGGACCGGAGCAGGCGAAAGGCGACGCAAATCTTGGGTGATTTCTCACACCTACTTTTTAGTCCATATGCCTTTTCCCTGATGAATTTTAAACCCTAATCTCTCCTACTACACTTCACAAATCATGAAATGGTTCATCTGTTTTTTATATATATTTTATCTGAAACTCTATTGTGTTGTTGCCTGGTACTGCCTGCTTGTGTCCTGGAAGTATTATTGTCTTAAGTTGTTTGTATTGTGAAGCCTAAGCCACATTTCCAGAAATGGACAATAAAGATCTAAACAAATCTAATGCAACAGCCTTCGACTGTCACTATTAACATTCTCTAGTCTAATCTCTAGTCAACCTCATTACATCACGACGAGTCAACACAAAGCTGTTCTTCCCTCCTGTGTGTGTGTGTGCGCGCGTGCGTGCGTGTGTGCGTGTATGTGTGTGTGTGTGTGTGTGTGTGTGTGTGTGTGTGTGTGTGTGTGTGTGTGTGTGTGTGTGTGTGTGTGTGTGTGTGTGTGTGTGTGCATGTGTGTGTGTGCGTGTGTGTGTGTGTGTTGCAAGATGCATTCATATTCCAGAGACAGTACAGATGGGTTTTCCTATGCAGTGGTAGTGGTGGAGGAGGTGGAGGTGGTGGACAGGTGGTGGCGTGCGAGGCTGGCCTGGACAATAGGGTGGTGGCGGGTTACTTGGGAGCGGCTCTCTCTGCCATGTGTCGCTGCTGGGTGTGGGCATGTCTGTCACGGAAAGAAGAAGAACGCGTAATGAACACAAGATGTGTGCATATTTGCACTTTACCAGAGCGGACAGATAGACCCACAGACAAACAAAGGCAGAAAGACAGACACACAGACAGATAGAAGTGCAGACAGACAGATAGGCAGGCAGACACATAGGCAAACCGGCAGAAAGACAACCAGAAAGAGGGATAGAGACAAACAGACAGTAGCACAGAGGAGTAGAAAGACACAGAGGCAGACAGAACGATGTGCAGAAAGACTGAAATAGAGCGAGAGAGAGACAGAGAGACGGAGACAGACAGAGACAGAGCATGTGACATTAGCAGAGAGACAGGCAGGGGCAGGCAGGCAGGCAGAAAGACAGACCTGGTTAGGTCCTCTATGTCCACCAGCATGGCATCTTGCTCTACATGCAGCTCATCCCGGATCAGCAGCAGCTGCACCAGCTCCTCATTGAAAGCTGCAGAACGAGCGCCAGTGTTACACTTCGTAGGACTGCCGTCCGACTCGGCGCGGCATACCAACGGACGGCGCAAATGAAGACATGTAGTCCCCAAGTGAAACCACGGAGAATGTGAGGGGAAATAATGAACGTGCGTGTATTGTAGGTAGTCACCCTGTATCTGGGAGTGCAGGTCGTTGGTGATGACTTGCAGCTGACCCAGACTCATGTCCCTCATGTCTCCTCTCCTGAGGTTTCTCTTCATCAAGCCCTCACTTATATGGGGAAGGTGGGGCAGCTACGAACACACACACACACACACACACACACACACACACACACACACACACACACACACACACACACACACACAAACAACAACAAGAACAGATACATTAAATACAATTATAACAGCATTCCAGCGTCCCACGGGTGTGCATTGTTTTCCACTAACGCGACACCTCTGCCTTTTAACAGGTCCAAATAAATGTGCTACAAATGTGCTACGTACGTCGTACAGAACAACCGACCACATGTTTCGTATGCGTATGCGGCAGCATGGGGGCCGCCTAGAGCGTCTCTTTTCAGAGCGTGACAACTATTTTTGTGCGGCCACTCCGAGCGCTTCCAGTTAAAAATATCAGAACTTTAGTCTGCCATACACCAGCAGTTAGAGTGGTGATATGTTGTCATAGAAATAGCCAAGATATTGTTGTCATAGAAACAAAACCCACATGCAGTACACACAGACTTACAGAGGGAGGTGTGAAGGTGGCTGATTACAAGCAGTATCATACCATCTTTATTATTACTATTATTACTACCTATGTGTTCTTATCACACAGAAAATGCCGGACAATATTCTTTGCGTTCTCAGGACTTCTTTATGCTTTCTGTGCCAAATGCCCGTACGGAAATGGGAAAAAGGGCTTTTGTGTATTCTGCACCCTCAGCATGGAATACGTTGCAGAATGACTTGCAGAATGAGAAACTTGTTAAATGCTTTTAAATCCAAAATGAAAACATTAGAGGTAGATTATGATGTCAATGTTTTTAATTTTTAATTTACCTGGTTATGAAACTGACTGCTTTAAATTTCTCTTTTGAAATGTGAGTTCCCTATGCTTGACTTTTAGTCTTTTTAGTTTTGTCTCCTTTTGTGTTTTCTGTCTGTAACTGTGTTTTTTTTTATTTATGCTGCTGCCTGTCTTGGCAGGTCTCCCTCGAAAAAGAGATTCTTAATCTCAATGGGACTTTCCTGGTTAAATAAAGGTTAAATAAAAATAAATTATACTTGTACTTATTATATCCTAACTCCTTATTTCGAGGGGGTAAGAGCTTGACCATTCTTCACCATTGCTGTCTGTGTGTGTTACTGTTCTTTTGACAAATATACAAAATATACAAGCGTGCACACAAGCCAATTCTCACATGTATTGGTGGGAGTTGGAGGAAGGATTATATTAGACCCCGGACGCTATACTCCAAACACTGACCACCTTGTGAATACCTTTAATAACCTCAGTCAGACCACGCTAGACAGCCCTGAGACATAGAAATAAACCATCTGAATGAGTCTGTGCCCGGACAACACACACACACACACACACACACACACACACACACACACACACACACACACACACACACACACACACACACACACACACACACACACACACACACACACACACACACACACACACACACACACACACACAGTAACGGAATATAATTCTGATTACAGTTATTTGCCCCCTGTTTAAGCTTTATGCATCTATAGAAAATGTTAATATAAAAAAGATTTAGTGCTCTGCTAGTGCTTCTTATGTGAATGCTTTGATTAATGAATGTATTCTTTCATTTTGAAACAGTAGCCTTATGTAGTTATTTAGCCTTTCTGGGGGTATTGCATAAAGCAGCACATTTTATTTTATTAAAAAAATAGTCCCCTTGCAAATTTGAACAGCCCCCTCAGTCACTTGATCCTGGTGCCGGGCCTGCACTTACCTCTCCCTCTCTTTTTGAGAGAGAGAGAAAGAGGTGAAGGCAGCTTTCCATGTCTTTTTTTAGGGACTAACAAATATTATTGACTCACCAAGTCGGCCACGGGCGAGCGTCTGTGCAGCTGGATCTGTCTCTCCACCTCCACCTGCATGCGGGCCATGGGCCGGGCTAGGGCCAGCGCCACCTGGGCCTCCGCCTGGAGCCTCCGCTGCACCCGCCAGAACCCCCCGCAGTCATCCAGCGTGCCCAGGTCTGAGTCCTCCTCCCCCCCCGTGTCCCGGTCAGATAGGGATGAGCTCTGCTTGCTCTGCAGGGACAGCAGAGTGCAACCAGGGAGGATTAGTGTTCAGAAGAAGAGATTAGCACCAGGGAAGTTACAGGGAAGGGAGGTGTATTTAGCAAAAGTTCAATCAGGACGACCACATTCCCGTCGATGTCTCATCGATCCATGTCTGGGTCCTTAATTCCCACTGTCATTGCAGGCCACGCCCTTTCATCTCTCAACCAATCAGGACCTCATTCAATAAACAGTAGTACAATTGCGCGCCAAAGCGCTGTGTATATACAGTATCTCTCTCTCTCTCTCTCTCTCTCTCTCTCTCTCTCTCTCTCTCTCTCTCTCTCTCTCTCTCTCTCTCTCTCTCTCTCTCTCTCTCTCTCTCTATATATATATATATATACTGTATATATATATATATATATATATATATATACACACACACACACACACACACACACACGTCTCCCATTCATGCCCGTCTGTTGTTTTCAGCCCTCCTCCATTCCCTTGACCTCCGGGACTCAGCACTACCTGTCTATGGAGACAGAGATGGTGTCCTCCAGGGCCAAGGAATACCATCCATAGACACCACCACCACCACCAGCGTCTAGACTCCATCATAGTCACCAACACCACCAGCGTCTAGACTCCATCATAGTCACCACCACCAGCATCTAGACTCCATCATAATCACCACCACCACCAGCATCTAGACTCCATCATAGTCACCACCACCACCACCAGCATATAGACTGCATCATAGTCACCACCACCAGCACCAGTGTCTAGACTCCATCATAGTCACCACCAGCACCAGCGTCTAGACACCATCAGGGGGAATCTCATTTCCTGGCAGACTTCATGGATCCATCGTCCCATGAATAATCATTTGATGGTGTTTTTACGACCAGGCTCAGTGAGCGCAACAAAGACGGGAGTCCACACATGATTAAAGGAAAAAAAGAAAGATATTTTTTAGAAATAAAATAATATAATATGTAATCTGTATGATCAGTGGTGAGTGTAGTGTATGGATGAATGAAACGTGTACTATAAGGATGTTGTAGGATGTGAACATAACAGAACTAACCATAAGACTAAACCCAAAAAACAACCAAAAGGAACTAAAACCAAGATACAACCTGCCTGTGTGGGAAAAGCGAGAGAGAGAGAGAGAGAGAGAGAGAGAGACATCCCCCCCCACCCTTAAGAACAGGGATCTGAAACAAAATCAAAATGAACAAATGATGGGATGTACTGTTTCTTATACTTTGTATCGCCGAGACTGAGTCGCTACATATTACCCTTATTGGTCTATACTTCTAGAGCCATCAATATAGCATTCAATTCTACTGTAAATACATTTAAATGATTGTGTTGTATGAGCGGTTTCCCTCTCCCAGCATTTCAATAACACTTTTTTTGATGGGTGATAACCTCCATGTCCATTAGATTAACCCAACAGCTGTTTCCTCCTGAGATACAATGGCATTTCTCACACTGGCGATGTGTTGACAGCTCCTCTGCATACTCAGTGCCTGTATCTTATCTAATTCACAAAGATTTGTTTTTGCTGCAGATACATACACCATACTTTCATAGTCTATCCTTGATCTAATTAAGGAGATCTATCTATATATATATCTATATAGATATATAGATATATATCAGTGAAGCAATATCTGCTCCCCATTTTTCAACTTGTCTCATTCCCTACCGTCTTTACAACATGAGTCACATACTGCCTCTTTTCCACAGTGCCCAATCAGCCGCAAATAAAGACATACCCATATCTACAGCTACATTTTGAAATACATCACTGATCCAAGATTGACAAAAGCATCGGACTTAACAAACACTTCCCTGGGGTGCATCATTTTCTACAATACTCTTGCTACACATTTGAGACCTTTCACTTGTATGGTTCCATCATTCAAAATCCCTAATCCAGTTAAGCAGCCCATTCTCCCATAACATATCATACGCTTTTTCCACATCAAAAAACACCGCCACTACTGCCTCTTTATTTACTTGGGCTTTCCTCACCTCATCTTTCAGACATATGACTGGGTCACACAGGGCCCATTTTAATACGGGTCTGATTGAAATGTAAATACGCATGACACATGGATTTGCGAGAGGCTCAGGAACCCAGGTGCACTAAGGTTTCATTGTGGGTATAATATGGAAAGTTTCCATGGTCTGGATTAACTGGAATACAATTGGAATGTGTTATACTTGCTGTGTATATGCAGTGAGTGACCTTGGTATGTGCAAACACAAGGTTTGCTTTTCCAAACAAGCTTGCACACAAACTACCCCTCCCCACACACAAACTTGCAGCCGGGTACCATGGGTGAGAGGGGCGTGTCCAGGCTGGTCTCCGTTCTGCTGTCCTCGGCATCGCTGTCTTTGTCACTGCTGCTGCTGTCATTGAGGAAACACACCTGCAGGTTCACCCCGCCCTGCAGCCTGGGAGCACACAAGAAGGAGAAGAAGGAGAAGAAGAAGACATCGCAAATGAGTTGTTTTTTTCACTGCATCATCTGGATTGGACACCATTTCTTGTAATATTTAGCATACTGTCCAGGGAGGGTGAGACCCAACACCAATGTATTGGTGACGCTCAGTTTGAGTGTCATTTCTTTTCACCCATTTTGATAAATAAAAGAAAACAGGGAAAAAATGTCAAAAGATGATGTGACGTTTGGTTTAGATGAGGTTTATCTCAGGAGTTGGCTTGGTTTTGACCACAGGTTATTGTTCCAAGTTTTTTTAATAAATATAATAAATATGATAAGCCCCGACAGGGTGATGCAGGACTATGGTCTGCTCTGGTCCATTACCCTGGGGGGTTCTCACTGCTTCTTGAGACCATTATTTCGCCCTTTCTCTCGAGACTGTATACAATAATAGTCTCAAGAAGCAGGAGTCTCTCTAATACATGTATTGCTTGATGAAATGGGCCTGATTGAATAATGTTCAATACTTCCCTTTCCTGGTTATCCCTTGTATGAAATATATTGTATTTGCTACATTGCGTTGTCTTTCAATAGCCTAATATAGCCTATATAAAAAAAATGTTTAATGTCATTATAAAATAGGTCTGTGCAAATGGAATTAGGCTACTGATTGAAACATATGCAATTAGAAATACTCATTGCTTTTGCAACTGATTAAAAATAACAATTATACATAACAAACATTCCTTGCACACACACACACACACACACACACACACACACACACACACACACACACACACACACACACACACACACACACACACACACACACACACACACACACACACACACACACACACACACACACACACACACACACACACACAGCAAGCCTACCGGGAGGATTGTCCGTTTTTGCTGCAGCTGGTGTAGATGACTGGCTCGTCGTCATAGAAACTGCCAAGGGCAAGTTTCTGCCTGATGCACTCCCTCTCATTGCGCTGGGCCTGTCAGAGATGGGAATAAATGCCAACACATCAACAAAACGGCAAGAAAATCAAACTTGACCTATATACATTGAACAGCATTTTGAAGATATACACAGAAATACACGCAAATGCAATTTTTGATGTATAGACACATTACTTTTAATCTTTCAAAAGAAACACATTCAGCCTTTGACCACAACAAAGTACATCTTCGTCAGTGTAGAAAAAAAAGAGTATAGCTCGGTTATGATGCTCATCTTTCATAGACTTGCAGTTTGGCTACTTATTTGCCATTCACTGCCATTCTCACTGGTGCCAACTGTCAGTCGAATACTGGCAAGGTAAATATAAATTAAAAAGACGTTTTAAAACGACACCAGAATGTGGGTTTGGAAAGCAGTACTCTGCAGAACAGACAGAAAGGAGCAGGCTCTGGATGATTGGATGCAAGAAGATGAAGAAAGCAACCATTTGACAGTGAGTCAAGACTGTCATCGCTCCACTGAAGCTAAGAAAAGAGCAAACAAAGCAACAAAAGCATCTACAGCCAGCACAGTAGGCAATCAGCTGCGTTTATTTTTGGTCCCGTCTCGAGTAGTACAAACTAAGTGACCTGGCAGAGAAGGACCTGGGGGTGGGGATTTATTTGAGTACGCATGAGGACAAATTATCTCTGAATCATGAATGTTGCATAATCTGAAACCAGAATGGAAAATTGCATTAACCTATATTCTATTCTAGAGAGAAAGAGAAACGAGATAGTAAGTTCATAAGATGTGATGCCTACCACGTTTTCTTTTACTATTAAAGTATTTACTGATTTTGTACATATTTGTTTCCCCCCAGAACACCTAGGGTTAACACATTAGACCTGCATCACTGTTTCTCTAATTCCCTTACCAATGCATCTAAATATTATTTTGATAATTGATTATTTTTAAGATCATAACCTCTATAGTGACAAAGCACATTCTCCATCTAGGTACCTTGTAGGATCCACAGCTATAAAGAGAACCAGTGGACTCACATTTGGAAGAACATGGTTTTTCCATTTCTGCCGTGGCAGCCCTACCATTTTCTACGTATGACTAAAACGCAAATGCCCCCCCCCCCATCCATGTCACCGACACCTTTTCATGTCTTGATATTTGCCTTCTCATTACATCCCGTTTTCTTTCATCTATTTTCAGTTTGTGACGCATGACATGACGGTGATGCACGATCATTAATCATAAATCATAGCAGGCTGGCCGACCCCCCCCCCCCCCCCCCTCCACCAATCAATATCCTCCCTACTGTTCGTTCACTTGGAACAGTTAGGGGTCTTCTTGCCCACACACACACACACACACGGTACAGAACAGTTTTTTATTCACATTTGTCCATGCTCCGATACAATGTCATATTTTACAAAACGTCTTACAAATACATACTACCAAAAGACAACCAGATAGACGTACACGCAGACACACCCATCTCACATTCGCACATCCATTACGTGATGCACCTTCAGCCACGCACCGCGTAGCGAGCTACCCAACGCAAAACCAAGCGGTTCAATTTCAATGTACACCTCAAAAGTCAAACCAAATGCCAGCATGTACAGACGACCGCCACATCCACGCACCTGATAAACACGTTTCTCCTGGTGCACCATTCTTTCAGCGCATCGCACGGAGATGGCGAGCCCTGCCTCTTCCTGCGTCCCCCCCCACACACTGCAGTCAAGCCAGACCCCGGAGACCGGCCGATGTGCCGCAGCTCCACGTACGAGAGCCAGAGAGAGAGGGAGGAAGGGAGCCAGAGGATGGAGAGTGAGAGCGGGAGAGAGGGAGGGATGGGGGATGACGGAGCAAAGAGGCAGAAGTGGGAGGGGACAGACATGGGAGGAGGATGTAGAAATCAGGGCAGAGGAAAGATGTGTGCAGCCGATGTGTAGGGAAGGCCACGTGGGAGCGCCACTTGCAGTCATCTCATTGTTAATTTACACCATCTCTTTGCACGACTTGATGCTTCACAGATAAAAGGAAAACCCAATAATGGCAAAGCAGGATCACGTTGAGATGGTCGCTGTATGGTTGGCTTCCAGTGCGTTAAACCGTATTAGAAAATGCTCAGTGGAGCCGATTTACATGCATGCATTAAATATAATACAACGCATTTAGCTTGCAGTGTCATGTCACAATGTAGCACTGATCAAGATAATCTAGGCTTTTACGATGTGGCTCATAGTGGTAATAGCCAGCAATTTTTTTACATTACGCTGGATTGACGTACCACAACATGGCTGTGAAACAGGATTATGAACAACATGAGTATCATGTTAGACAGACTCAATGTTTGTCAAACATAAGGCTTAACGCAAATAATCTTCTTAGAATAATCTTTACTACAGACAGGCATTGCAAAGAAAATAGACAATAGTAGGCAGAAACGGTTTCAGCTAAAATTTTTATTGAGTCCCCGAAACACCTGAAAGAAAGTAGAAGATTAATAAAGACATTTAAATTCTTAAGTGAAAAAAAACAACTTTGAAATATAAAGCTTACCTTTACTTAGGGTACATCCAGTCCCCAGAAGGTTGCTCTTCGTAAGTAGAGAAAGGTAACCAATATGCATCATCCCAATAGTTCTCTGCAGCATGAGGATATTCTTCCAGCAAGTCTCCAGATATAGGCGTTTCGGGGTACTCAGACAGAAGGCCCTGTTTGTATTCAAAATGCTCTTCAATAGGAAGTTCTTCATAATCGGCAAATGTGTCTGCTGGTGTGGTGTCAGGTAGAGGTGTGGAGGGACGCTGTGCGGTGGTAGGGCGAGGTGTGGGGGGACGCCGCGCGGTGGTAGGGCGAGGTGTGGAGGGACGCTGTGTGGTGGTAGGGCGAGGTGTGGGGGGACGCCGCGCGGTGGTAGGGCGAGGTGTGGAGGGACGCTGTGTGGTGGTAGGGCGAGGTGTGGGGGGACGCCGCGCGGTGGTAGGGCGAGGTGTGGAGGGACGCTGTGTGGTGGTAGGGCGAGGTGTGGAGGGACGCTGTGTGGTGGTAGGGTGAGGTGTGGAGGGACGCCGCACGGTGGTGGGTAGAGGTATGTTTGTGCGAGCAGGTGCTGTGCTAGGATCGCTAGTGGTAGACGCCGTCTTCGTCTGCTCCATGGATTGTTGGTTTGGCATTGAATTCCCATAGATGTGCTGAATAAGAGGATAGTAGTAAATCTGAGAACCGCTAGGAAGCTTTTGGTTAGGATGGGGACCAGCGTTCAATTTTGAATTTAAGGGTACGGCCATGTTTTGTTGCTTCAGCAGTTGAATAATGTAAGGATGGATAACGGGATTGTAGTTCGGTTTTGGATCAAACGGAACAGCCATGTTTTGCTGCCGCACTGTAGGCTGCTTTGTAGTCTGTGGCCGTGGAGTGGTTTCTTCAGGAGATTTGGTAGTTTGTGGCACTGCAGTGTTTTGGATTGGATAAGGATAGGCATTTGGATTGTAATAGGGATTGAAAGCAAACCGTTTCGGATGGAGATGGGGGTTGAAAGCATTCAGGTTTGGATGGAGATAGGGGTTGAAAGGAACAGCCATGTTTTGCTGCTGCACTGTAGGCTGTGGAGTGGTTTCTTCAGGAGATTTGGTAGTGTGTGGTGCTGCAGTGTTTTGAATTGGATAAGCATTTGGATTGTAATAGGGATTGAAAGCAAACCGTTTTGGATGGAGATAGGGGTTGAAAGCATTCAGGTTTGGATGGCGATAGGGGTTGAAAGCATTCAGGTTTGGATGGAGATAGGGGTTGAAAGGAACAGCCATGTTTTGCTGCTGCACTGTAGGCTGCTTTGTAGGCTGTGGACTGGTTTCTTCAGGATATTTGGTAGTGTGTGGTGCTGCAGTGTTTTGAATTGGATAAGCATTTGGATTGTGATAGGGATTGAAAGCATTCCGTCTTGGATGGAGATGGGGGTTGAAAGCATTCAGGTTTGGATACAGATAGGGGTTGAAAGGAACAGCCATGTTTTGCTGCTGCACTGTAGGCTGCTTTGTAGTCTGCGGCTGTGGAGCTGTTTCTTTCTGAGGTTTGCTAGTGTGTGGGCTAGCATGCCAGTACTCCATGAATTGTTTATACGCCTCATATGGCATAGTAGGTGGGATACTCCGCATATTCAAATGACTTGGAGTATGACTTGACTCGTTTTTGATCATGGGATTCTCTGGTGAAAGAGGGTTCTGGGTCAGAGGAGGTGTAGCGTCAGGACTTGTCCTAATGGGGCAACAGAGTTTGACTTGGATCCCCCACCACTGCATTGGTAGTACATACAAGCCATTCTAGATAGATGGGGGAAAAAAGCACAATTAGAACATGAATGCTAATCATTACCAGGTAACTGCAGTGATGACATTCACTAGAATCAAGTTACATCTTGTATCATATTGCAGCCGTTGTACGGGGCCACAAGCACAAGGCCCAAAGAGTTGGATTTCGTGGAGTAGCCACATGGTTTCTGAACCTGGGTCAGCCTCATGGGAGCAGCATTGCCTGAAATAAAAACACATTAGTTTTACCAACCATCTATAATATTCAACATGATAGGACAGACATGGTAGGTAAAATTGAACATACCCATATCCAGCATGAAGTAAGAGGACCCAGGTCCCATGGCTTTGAGCTGCATCCAGTCCTCACCACATTTTAAGGAAGTATCCATGTTCCCCCATCTTGCTTTATCCAAATTAAGGTCAGGCACAACAGTACAACATTTAAATGTGTACATTAAGGCAAAAAAAATTCCCCCCACAAAAGTCCAAGGCATTTCATCATCACAATAAGGCCAAGTAGTTACCTGCATCATCTGCTTGATAGGAGCGAGGCACTCCATCGTCAAAGAGAATTCTTCCAGCTACGACTCCCTTTGTTGGTGGCTCACTGCTTGCATGGCTTTGCTCAACTTTAGCCAAAGCAAAACATTGTAGACATGGGCATAAATAACTTAATACCAAAATCAGCGCTGCAAACCGCCGCCACCTAGTTTCTCTGCTTACATCAGAAGCCATGCTAACTCAACCAGCCTAGAGCGCCATCCCTCAGCTTACCAGTTCTGAATCACTGGTATGAGGAAGTGAGGAAGTCAGTAGTAATTAACCAACAGGTGTATTCACTTAAAATGATTAGCTATGTCATGCCAAGACTTTGTTTGTTTTAAGACGTAAACTAGTGATGTGTCCTGTGTTTTGTGTTTTTTAGAGGTTTAATGGCAAAGGAATTTTTATATTTATAGGGCACTCTTCAAAGTGTGCTTTGCATAGGTAGAGCAAAACACAATCACATTTTACAGTAAAGGGACTTGAAGAAAATCAACAAAGACAATTTTTTCAAAGACACATTTTCAAAGGAAAATGAAACTATAAGAAGGTACAATAATAAATATCCCAATATAGGCTATAGATTTATTTTTAAAAAAACGGTGGAAATCTATATAGGGGGGAGGTACTATAGAGCCATGGCTGGTCTGTCTAGCACCGCTGGAGGCTAAGAACGTTTTCACACCTAGTTCGTTTGGAGCGTTTGTTTCGAACCCTGGAGCGTTTCTGCCCCAAGTTCGGTTCGTTTGGGCAGATGTGAACACAGACACCGCACTAGGGTGCGGAATAAAACAAGCGCACCGAAACCACCTGTATAGGGTGGTCTCGGTGCGCTTCCAAGCGCACTCTGGAGCGGTTCCTAACTTGAGGTTAACATACTTTGAACTAACTCAAATCCGCTGTTCTGGAACCGGATACTCAGAGTTTCCCATCTCAGAGTAAGTCAACTCAGAGTTCAGGGATAGACTCAGAGTTTGTTGAACCTGCTTTCTGGAATACCCCCCTGCACTCACTGCTTGTGAGTTTTCGATGCGTTGTTCCGTGTTTTTCTTTTCAGAAGATAGTGATGAAATTCCCGCCCAAAAATTCTGACCAATGAGGGAACAGTTTGCTCGCACGTGATGTTTGTTTACCAATTATGGTCCGTTTTTAAATATTGCCGTGTGAAAACAAACCGAGCCAGGGTGCGAGTGTAACATTGTAACACATTAGGACCTGATTCGGAGCAAAGCAAACGGACTATAGGTGTGAAAATGCCCTAAGCAAGGCTGGCCTGGTCCATCCTTAGGACATTTTCACACCTAGACCTTCCTGCGTTAACTGGCAAACCCGGTGGGAGACCATTTCGCCCCTTTTCGAATAAGCCAAATAAAACGTTTGCTTCTTGATAATGCGCCGCTATGCCCCTATCTGGGCCTATTTATTTGTCCATTCGTCTTGTATGTCCATTCGTCCTGTTACTCAAATTATAAGACTTTGGTTTATTTTCTCATCATGTGACAGTATTGTAGCCTGGCAAGCCAGACCTACATCAGAAAGATGTAAGGTCTGGCGCAGCTCCATTGGCAGTGTGGGCGGGATAAACGGTTGTCTTTCAAGTTCCCTCTGCACGCAATAGGATAGCGCTACAACCAATCAGAGCAACGAAGAAGGTGACGTAGTCAGAGCGACGGCTCTGACTACGTAATTAATCAAAACTCAGAATAAATATTTATTTTAGAGGAAAGACTTCAGTGCCGTTCTTTGTTCTTTTCTCAAATAAAATGTTAACTTAAAGTCTTGAAGAGTCGCGGCCAAAGCCGAGTGGAAAGACAGCCGTTGGCCAGCAGCAGCAGCCATTGTTTACCTCTAACACAGAACCGTCGCATTTCTGTCGTCATGTTAGCCCGGCTTTCGACTCCGCCCCTCACGCTGTGATTGGCCAGACATACAAGACACACTTGGTGTTTCCAGCACCAAAAAGCGGACGGAGCTATGCTAGACCTGGGCCGTGTTCCGATAGCCGTACTACCCGTACTTAGTGTACTTAGTTTGAGTACGTAGGGTGTTCCGATTATGATCGCGGCGAAAAGAAGTGTACTTGAAAGGACCCGTATGTGTACTCAAAAAGGCCAAAATGCTGAGTGTGCTACGGGGTACACTATGCGTACTCAACGGCAGCCATCTTAGCTACGTAGCGGAAGAGGCGGAGCCGCGCTCAGAGAACGTCTAATGAATTCACGTGTTTGGCGGGTGACGCGGCCGCGCAGCTGATGTCATTTCCGTTAAGTGCGCCACAGAGTATTGCATTTGGAACAGCACTAACATCTGAAGCTCTGCGTACCTATTGAGTGCGGATAGTGTACTATGTTGAAGTGTACTCACGGAAGTTAGTGTACTCACAGATATCGGAACACGGCCCTACACTAGCTGCCAAATACATTTGCTGCCGCTAGGGGGTGTCTAGAGTTCTAGGCTAACAGTACTGACCTATCTAATGAAACAACCTGCTCTTTTTTGTATGGCTATAACTAAGGTGGCTATGGAAATTTTTCTTACCTTGTTGGGATCAAATCATTCGGTAGAAAATTATAAAATCATAAGACAGTTCCTCAGTTTAATATAGGCTAGTTACGAACAGAAGACCCGTCAGTAGGCCCTACGCCTGTCCATGCATGTACAGCACTACACTGTGGCCCAGGGTGGAACTGCAGATCCCGTAGACCCAGGTTTCTGACGAGGGTTTCTCCACCTTCCATCCATAGTTATTGACTTTCATTATTATTTTTTCATTTTATTATTTAATTTCATTGTATGACATGTTTTATGTGATGCACTTTGAGTCTGCAATGAATGAAATGTATGTATGAAATGTGCTGTATAAATACAGTTGCCTTGCCTGGCCTTGACTTGGTGCTGGGCCGGGTGACGACCATTTTTAGGAAGCAGATCTCACAGATGATCTCACTAATGTATTTCCTATTGCTTCTGTGAATACTCTTTAAAAAAAACCCTCTCATTAAACCTGTCTAGTACCTCCAGAGGTTGCAGATAGACACGATGAAGGAATGAAGTAAGGTCTATTGGGTGCGCTCTAATTAAGTAGACTTATGTGACACCACCTGAGGGGAAGTACTTAGTCGTTTTTGAACCCCTGCTGTCTGACCAGTCAGCTCGGTCATGATGCCATTAGTTCCTATTGTCTCAACAGAGAAAGAAGCCACGTTGCTTGTATAGAGCAAGCAGCTATTAGGTGTACTGTTGTGACACATGCATAAACAAACACACACACACACACACACACATGCACACACACACACACACACACACACACACATGATGCACAAACGCACACACACACACACACACACACACACACTTATGTCCCTCTCTCCCTCTCTCTCTCTCTCGCCCACCCTCAAACCAGCCCACTATGCTCTGAAAAAACCCAGTTGCC
>JAOPHQ010005703.1:237500-262500 GCA_030340625.1 Merluccius polli
AAAAAAAAGAACTGAGGGCTGTTAGAACTCTCATGGAGATTTCCATCTTGCCTTTCTTCGTTGTTAGTGCTATAAAGGCCAAGGAGAGACAAGTCACCATTGCTTCATTTACGCATACATTTATTCTTATACCCTTTCCTGCGTTTCTAGCTACAGGTTTCTGTTGAACTCCTGCTCGTACACACACACACACACACACACATGCATTCACATGCACGCACACACACACACACACACACGCACACACATGCAGGCACATGCACACACACACACACACACACATACGCGCACATGCATGCACATACGCACATACACACACACACACACACACACATTCTCTCTCCTTTATTTTTGACAATGTGGACTTTAACAGAAATAAGAAGCTAAAATAAAACAAACTAAATAAAGAAATTACAAATCTGCTCGGGAGAGGCCAACATTAAATTCCCTGCTACAGATGGACCTCATCTTCCCGCAGACACCAACCAGACACAGCCCTAGCCGAGGCCACATCCTCCAGACCTCTCACATCTGTAAAAAAAACAACAACAAAAAAACCCTTCCAGGCTGTGATCTGTGTGAGTGTCCGTGGTATGGAGTTGACGTTTACAGCTTATAGCCCTGCCTTTCCTTCCAGATCCGACTTGTTTTATGACAAGAGAGGGATGCCGCCTCGCGCCGACAACACCTTGTAAAACAGGCGGGAGGAGAGGAGAAACAGAAAACGCCTTTCTACAGTTGGACAATGTGAGCTGAAGGGTGATGTGGAGTGCAGATACTAAAGGTTTTGGGGAGATTTCTGAGGGGTTTTTTTTTCTGTTTCTTTATTTGCAAGTTCAGAAAATGTGGGAATTGCTGACAATTTGAAAAAAAAAATCTAAATCCACCACACAGAGGGGGGAGCGAGGGTGGGGGGGGACACTGTGAAAGACACCAAATTCAGTTTGTCAATTGGCTAAAAAAAAAACATGATCATTGTTCAGTCTTGTCTAATGTACAGACACCCCCACCACCCACCACCCAATCCATTTCCCTCATTTCTTGAATCTCCTTCTATCACCATTCCTCCCCTATCTTCTCCTTGTATCTTGTTTTCTTTCCCAGCCAAACTCATCGCCACCCAGGTTTCTATCTCAGTGTGCTGTTATTATGGTGGGGTTCCAGAGAGCAGCAGCAGCCAGTCAAGCTCATCTCCTGGCCAGAGCAAACAAAGCCAAGACCACATTCCTCGAGTTCAATTTGCTGTTATGTCTCTGCTCTGTGAAATAGGAATGTTTAAACATCAAGTACTGAGGTGAAATGTCGTGGCGTCAGCCATTTAGTCTTCAGCACTGGGATATTAATGTGCAATTTGAACTTACATTTAAGGAAAAGTAGCACTTGTGGATTTGTTGTTTATTTCTTATTTAAGTATGTGCTATACCATGTCAACACTTGATAGGAAAAAAAAGTGCATGCTGCCCTGGCTCGGCTGATTGCTCTGCGAGCGGAACCTTTGTGGAGTAGGCAGGTTTCTCACTCGGACGGATTTCACCAGACGCACTTATGTCATCATACATGCTAACAACTAGCTTACTTTACGAATGTCCCAGTGAAATAGATACTCGATAAACTTAAATATCCGTAGTTTTAAAAGCTGCACTGTTTTTTTTAATCGCTACATTAAGTGTTGGCCGTTTTACAATAATCGCTGCAGCCGCCATAGCGTTTATTACTATACTTTAGTGTGGTGTTGGTGTGTGCTGTCCTAAGTGACAGGTACTGCATGCTTCTCGGGCGCCATCGCTTTATTGAGAAGTCATCACCAGAGGCTTATTGACAGGTAGGTGGGAATTAAATGCAATTAAAATACATACAGCCATTCATGAGGCAATAACCATAGCTGCGCATTTCTGCTCATGACACGTTAATTGATGCTTTCTGTACCATTACCATATGCCAGCATGTGGGTAATAATACCATATTACAACTATTATGTTCACAACAAGGCGTGATCATATATTATTTGATATATTCAATAATGTGTAAAAGCTTGAGTGTCAATGTGAGCACTAATAAACCTGAACAGGACTGACAGGAGACAGACTGTCTGTAAACAACATGTCTGTCTGTAAACAACATGTCTGTCTTTAAACAACATGTCTGTCTGTAAACAACATGTCTGTCTTTAAACAACATGTCTGTCTGTAAACAACATGTCTGTCTTTAAACAACATGTCTGTGTGGTGTGTCTCTCCGCAGGGGACATCATGGAGCTGCAAGCCGTGTTGATGGCGGCGGGCGGCGGGTCTCGTATGATGGATCTGACCTACAACACCCCGAAACCGATGCTGCCGGTGGGCAACAAACCTCTCATGTGGTACCCACTGAACCTGCTGGAGAGGGTGGGCTTTGAAGGTGACCACCGCCTTGCATCATATAGTCTACTACATGCAGGCTCTGGAAAGTGTGCATGCGTCAATGTCCGTTGATGCATGCACACTAAACGCATGACACAATTTAGAAGTAGGAACAGCGCAAACTAGAACTATCAAGTCCTGAAAGGGTAAAATGTGTCAGTGTAAATTCAACACTATTATAAGTTAAGTACTGTAGTGCTGCAGAGATGCCCTGGCCAACACATTTCTTTTCTCCAGAGGAAAGAAAACATGTTTGTTTGGTACAGACCTCAATGAATGTCACATCATGACATTGTTGACATTTTAATAATTTATTCAGTGAACATGAACATTTTGATGCAAAAACGGTCAATGATCAATAGTGAATCATATCGCAATATTGGTAAAAATAATTGCAATATGATTTTTTTTTTTTATCATATCGTTCGTCATATCATACCTGTTTACTGTTTTTGTGTACATCACCAGCATGTGTGGCCAGCAGTTTACTATGTGCAGCCAACTAGCCAAGGCCTTGCAATTAGCTTTTACTATGCTGACGCCACAATAGTGAGCATAATGCCCAGGAGAAGACATTTTATGCAGACAAGGGTATTAAAGCATACCGGCCCAGCTGTTTTACCTCCAAGGTCTTGGAGTTAACACTTTATAAAAGTGCATTTTGTATAAAGTGTATTTAATTAGCGCATAGATTACTAAAAGTCAAAAGTCACAGATCACTAAAAGTTAAAAATCATAGATCACTGAAAGTCAAGTCATAGATCATTGAAAGTCATCCAACTATTTGAAGTAAAATATATATATATATATTTTTGAACATTTTTATAAAAAATATATATATGTATTTTTGAACATTTTTATATCAGTCTATATACCCATTCAAATGCCCCATTCTTTCTGGTTCAGAGTATTAAGGATCATAGGCAAATATTGTCATAGCAATATTAGTACTTAATGCCTAACCCCCTAACCTGCTCCTGAATGACATGTATCTAAATTCACTGTGAGTCACTTTGGGTAAAAGTGTCTGCTACATGAATAAATAGAATAGTGAATAGTAGGCTAGATAGTTAGCTAGATTGTTAAAATATCTGACGCTTTTGCTGATGTTTATTCAATTGAATGTTTATGATACACATGAAATTATGTGATTTTTAATTATCTGAATTAGCTAGAAGGCTCTATGCTTTATTGGATTTGCATTGAAGTAAAGATTTGTTTTTCATTGGGTGTTTGTGTTTATCTATGTGGCCACATTCTCTGAAATGCCACCGGTTGTGGTTTATGTTTCCAGAGGTGATCGTGATCACTACCAAGGAGGTGCAGAAGATGATGAGCACAGACCCCAAGATGAAGCTGGAGGTGAAGATGAAGCTGGATGTTGTGTGTCTTCAGGAGGACACAGACATGGGCACCGCAGACGCTCTCAGACACATCCAGCAGAAGATCAAGGTGTGTGTGTGTGTTTGTGCGTTTCTCCCTTCTCTCTTTTGTGTGTAATGTGGTTGCGATGGAACTCAAGTAACACCAAAGAAGAAACACAATGCGCAAAGTAGAGCCAGGCGATATGGTCAAAATCCCATCCTCCTATCATCCTTATATACGAAATGTAATATCTCGATAACGATTTGTCACAAGGTTTTCCTCACTTTACTGTAATGCAGCCTTTAAAACCATGAGAAGGCAACACTTATGCTATATCACAATAGTATGATATCCCAATAACAATATCCTGATATATTGGCTCATATCACAGTTTTGATATAATATTGATATATTGCCCAGCTCTAGCGCGAAGATAAATGCCCCCGGCTTGACTGTAGGAATTGGCCGCCTTTTTCTGAACGTCGAGTGTGCTAAGCTGCTGGCGCTAATGCTGGTGGAAGGAAAGAGGACACAAGTTTGAGTCCTGTGATGGTGAACTCGGGAAGAAGCTATACAAAGTACTTTGCCAGCATCAGGGCAAGGCTGCCCTTTATCTGTTACATGTGGCTATTGCATGGGACGTCCTAAAAACATCACAAACAGCACACACACACACACACACACACACACACATACAGAATGTGCACACACAGCACAGGCAGAACGCACATCATATTTGTGTATTCAGTGCATGGAAAAAAAATGTTTATTAATGGATGAAACATGCACCGCAACTGAGAGCGATTATTCCCATAGTCATCCACAGCCATCATTTGGTTAGATGGAACATAAATAATAAACATAAATAAAACAAATGGAACATCAGGCAAATCTGCCGACACCAGAAAACTATGAGTTCTCACTAATGTCTTTTGTTTAATAGCTTTTCCACTGTGTAATTTTGGGACATTGCAGGGGTGCTCCAAGCAGCCAAGACCATTTTGTTCATGGGAACCCTAAGCCTTACCTGGTAAACAAGGCAACACCACCCAGAATGAACGTATGTGTGTATTTTCCTCACATTGCACATGCCAAAGGCGTTTGTGTATTCCCTCCCATGCCACACCACGTCCCACATCTCAGTCCCATTGCCACCCCACCCCCTCTCCCTCTCAACAGATGAGGTCATGGTTAAGGCCCTCAATCACAGGCTGTTTAACCAGGGGATCCAGCAACACATATGGTACTTAGGCCGGGGCAACAGGTGCTGCAGCAACAGCAGCAGCAGCAGCAGCAGCAGCAGCAGCAGCAGCAGCAGCAGCAGCAGCAGCAGCACCGCAGCCCTGGGCAATCAGGGGGGGCCCCGGCAGCATCAAAGCCCCTCTGATCACAGCCTGTTCCCTGCCCGCCCATCCCTTAAATCCTAGCCTTTTTGCATATTGCTGCTTTGAAGCCTGAGGATAATGATGGCATAGATAAGAGTGTTCATATTGCGACCTGAATATCTCTATAACAGATGGCAGCAATCTCCTAATGCGGTATATCAACAATGAATAAATATTATTTAATACGTTCGATTCATCCAGTTGTCGTTGGCCAAGATCTGTTCTCTCTCTCTCTCCCCCTTTTGAAAAATGTTGTTTATATTTGACACTATTGCATACCTGTTGTTGAACTTACTGCCGTCGTGCTTGAATCAGTATGAAGCATGTGCAGCAGGTTTTCATAATGCTCGAGTACAATATAGCAGTGTGTAATGGTTTGCGTGTTGCGTGAGTCACATTTAATAATCTCCAGGCTACATCTCTCTCAGGGAGAGGGAGAGAGAGAGAGATGTACCAAATAACCGTTCCATCGTGGCTGTCGTGCGAAGCCTGCTAAACGGTGACAATGAAAATGGTACTGTTGAAAGTGTACAGTCCGGTTCCATCGCCCGGGGCGTTTGTCTCGCCTGTCAGCGGCCCCCAAAGGTCATTCAAAATGTGTTGGTTCCTTATGGTGATTTGTCTCGGGGATGTCACGGCGCAGGCTAGCAACAAGTGGTGGTGCGTGCGTACGCTGAACCTGAGCGCATTTGGTTTATTGGGGGGTTGGGGGGTTGGGGGGGGGGCTTATTGCAGCTTTTAGGGGAGTGCATGACATGGAGAACATTGCCGATGTATGAGAGACCTTCCTAGTGGCCGCCCCACTTGAGTGAAACACCAGTGTGTTCTGTTCAGTTCACTACACGTTTTCTGTTGATCTTCCTCAGTTTTTTGGTCGATCTGCAGAAGCGATCACAACTGATTTATTAAGCACATTAAGAACTTGTTGAACTTATGGGAACGACATAGAATGCATTTCTCCCTGACTTAAAATCAAAAAAGATGGGTGGGCCATGGTGGGACAGGTTACAGTGAATGCACATCATACTAACACGACATTATAACACCCTGTTGCTTTTAAAAGTAAATACAGATGTCCTATGCCATGACAAGTGGGGTGAATTTGCTGTTGAATGGTACTACACATATAAAATCAACGAACCAAAAATAACCCCCATAACGTGTATAAAAGCCCTTTATGTATACACGCGGGCAAATGTGCGGCGAGCTCGGGCGTGCCCCCCGCCGAGAACAGCTCCATCCCTAATCCTCCGGGCCGGCGGATAGATGAAGAGAAGGAATAGAGTTACACACACACACACACACACACACACACACAAACACACTGTAAGGTGACGAGTGAAGGACCCCATCAATGGGCTGCCAAATTCCCTCCTAGAAATCACTCACGCCGTCCTTCGGATGCACTATTGTACCGTCCGCAGTCCACACACATACTCATCCCTACACACACACGCCAATACACACAGTCATCTCCGCACACAATGTAGCCTCCCGTCATAGGGATTTGGTGTAGCTTATCAAACAAAACACTTACGAGAATCGAGCATAAAGTCGGGGGGGGGGGGGGGGGGGCAGTTGAAGTGAATAGGCCGCTTCGCAGGCTTACCGAACGTAATGTTTGTCACCGGCACGTACCGTCCTGTTCAGAGCACCGAGGTTTGGATTGAAGTGTTTGTGAATAAGCGAAGGGAGGCTTTTTTTCCTGTGCGCTTTGCACTTTTCCCGTTGACATTCTGTTAGTTTTTCTTGCTTGTGTAAAGCTTTTTGCGCATTACACATCCTGGCATCTTCGGCTAAACCTTATGGATGTGTGTGTGTGGGATCCTCCCCCCCCCCCCCCCCCCACCAAGACCTAAATGCCCTTTTAAGAGTTGCTGAATGAAGCGTGAATTACGTTATTAAATCCTGGAGCTACTCACTAGGGATAAAGAGATTGCAATGGAAAATAGTGTATGGATCTTTTTGTTCATGTAACCATGACACTTGGTGGGGGGGGGGGGGGGGGGGGGGGGGGAGGAAAGGACTGTTTTCTTGTGGGACACAGGAGACATGGTTGAGTAAGAGTTCACCCCACCACCTCAACACAAACGCGCACACTTCCGTTATCTTCTAGTGTTGCGCTCTCTGTGCTCTCCTCCTCTTGACATGGTGTTCTTGATGGCAAGCCAGAGGGAGGGCTGCATGTCGTCTGTCAGTTGAATGATCAAAGGCACGCATTTCTTAGATAGCTTTATTTTGTTTGCTTTGAGTTGTTCATAATGTGCCAACGATGGTGCAGTATCTTTCGTTTTTGAACATGCAAAGAAAATTGCATTTTAAGAAATGTAGCTTTTCTAGGATCTGCTGCCTCGAAATAAGTTACTTCCAGAAACTATGGCAAGTAAGTTGAGATGGATGTCGCTACAACTATCCCGGTTGTGTGCTGTTTCACTTTACCTTATCAACACTGGTTTGGTTCTCAGGAGTTTTTCCCAGACAATCTCCATTTCTATGTTGGTTTGTCCAAAAAAAAAAAAAACTTCTCACGGTAAAGTCTGAAAACCATCTTACTTTGAACTCGGGTCACTAGCATGTTATATACAGTATGTATTTCTTTTCAACATTAGTGGCCATTTTCGACTGGTGTTATCTACCACTGGAATGTGCTATTGTAAACTTTTAAGTTGTTCAGTCAGTGCACTGTGTGTATGTGTATGTGTGTGCGTGTGCGAGCCTGTGTGTGTGTGTGGTCCTGTGCTGTCCAGCCGCGATCATCGCTGTTGAAAGGTTAAAGTGTCTCCGTCTCTCCAGCTGACTCCACTCTGCCGTCGCCATAGCTGTGTGTGTGTCTGTGTGTGTGTGTGTGTGTGTGTGTGTGTGTGTGTGTGTTTTTTGTGTATTAGTGCAGACATCAGCATGTAGTCCATGTGATTGTGTGCCTATGGTTGTGTATAATGGTTGCCGTGTAGGGGTACCACCTATAGTCTGCAGGGTTCATGCTTGTGACCTAGTGTTCATGTGCGTTGGTCCGCAAATTGGGGTGCGGGACGGCTGCACACATAGAGCTTATCTCTTACCACACGTGTTGATCAGTGTTAGTGTATGTGTGTGTGAGTGAGATAGATATAATGGCACACAGAGAGGGTGGCGGGGGGGTGGTGGGGGTTGGAGTTGAAAGGTCTACGACTCCCAGTGTTAGCAGATCTCCAGCGGACACCTCCTCCTCTTTTCAGCGGAGGCTTCCTGTCTCCTCCTGGGCCAAACCAGGCCGAGTTACCTCCGGTTCAGCTAGCGACCTCCCAGTGTCCACAAGGCCATCACTGTGGACTCTGGTTCTGATTCCATATCGTTGTTCATTGCTGGATTATAATTAATAGGGCTGTTGGGCAATATGAATTACGATGGGAAGACCCTTGACCAAATGATCAAAATATGAGGCTTGAAACATCAGAGAGAAAGGGAAAGTATGTTTATTCGGTAGCATAGTTCCCATGCGAAATTAATTCATAAGCCGTTTTGTGTTGATATTATCGAGATTGTGTAAAATTCCCCTAATTATTATCGTCTCTACATTTGGCACAATGACACTCGATGAGACGTCTCAACATATTTGCGATACCAAGTTTGACTATCTCACAATCTGAGTGTTTGTTCAGTTTCAAGATGGCGTAGACCTCATCACATAGTTCAATGGAACATCAATTCATTAAATATCATGTTTTTGAGTATACAGGTCGATGTTGTGTTGTGTGTGTGCATGTCTCAATGTTGTGTATCAGGATGCCCACTAGGCCTTGCATTTGCATTCTGAAATTGAATTTCCTCCAAATGTTTTTGTAATTAGTTTTTTTATCCCCAGCGGTGACTTCATTATTCTTTTAAATGTGTCTTCGCTTGTATGTTTTTTAATGTATTATTTTGGGTTGAATGAGCTTTTTATTTGAACTTTTGATGGATGTTTGGCAAGTCGTGTGAATGGAGGGATATTTTAATATTTGGTGTCACATCACACGACCGATCTCTGTGCTTCAGTCTTTCTTTTAACTTTGTTTTCTTTGACCTCCCAGCCGTCTTCTGTGACTGGTGTAGTTTTTCTTTTTACAACTCTCTTCCTGTCTACCTTTCCTTCACTTCCTTCCCTGAGACTCTTATCTCTCTCTCTCTCCGTTTTCAATAAAAGTTGGCTGCTTTCTCCATTGCCTTTCTCAATCTTTGCCTATCTATCTCTCTGTCTTGCTCTCTGTCTCTCTGTCTCTCTCTTTCTCTGTCTCTCTCTCCTCCTCCCTCGGCAGGAGGGTATATACGGTTGTATCTGTCATTGGGGCCGCTGGTGCTAATGGTAGGATTAGAATGCATGCTGACAGTGCTTGTCAGTGCACCGCCAAATCGAGACCGCCGCGCACGCACAAACGCACGTAAACACGGAGACACTTAACCGTGGCCGTGGAAGCCAGTTAATGTGACCAACGCAAGTGTTGCTCTGTTTCTGGGACGCCGTGCGTATGCTCGATATCTCCATGGAATTCCCTTTAGTCTGGTTCCATAGTTCGAATACAAAGGATAGCTGAGGATAAAAGAAAAGACAGCTCATGGATACCATGCCATCCGTCTCATTTTGCGGTGTATTAATAAAAACCTAAACTGTATCCCTCATGGCTACATCTTGACCACAGCTTGTTCTTTCTTGATCTAATCCAAAAGGAATTACTTTTTTTTTTCTTTTTTTTTTTCTTACAAGAGATCCTTATGGTACCACGCTGCATCGTCCATAGTATCTGTTCCCCAATGAGAGGCGTTGCCTTCGCCTAAATATCCAGTTTAATAACAGCTTTTGACATCGGTTACAGCAGGAAGGAGATGGCTACTGTGGATTCCCGAAACAGCATACTGGCCAGTTATCTGTTGTCCATGTGTGTTTTTCCTATACTCTGTCTGGCTCTGTTTATATAGTGTGTGTGTGTGTGTGTGTGTGTGTGTGTGTGTGTGTGTGTGTGTGTGTGTGTGTGTGTGTGTGTGTGTGTGTGTGTGTGTGTGTGTGTGTGTGTGTGTGTGTGTGTGTGTGTGTGTGTGTGCGTGCGTGCTCTAAGAGCGCAACGTGCCCAGAGTGCAGTATGAAACGGTGTGCTGTCACGGGCTAGCTAGCAGTGTCAGCCAGCCGGAGCGGGACTTGGGGCCTGGCGAGGGGCCGGTAACTGAGGTCCAGCTGTTGAGGGGCCCCACCTCCCATTCCACAGCTCCCTGTGCCTCTCTTCCCACCTTTTTTTACAATCCTTTTTTGTTTTGTTTTTCGACTCATCTCCTTTGACCTTTTTTGACTTTTTTTTTTTTAATAGTAACTTATTTGGATTTTTTTCTTCAGATTACTGCTTGGTATTGGTGGGGTATTTTGAATTGCAGCATCAACCTAAACAGAAACAAAAGTCAAAATGATCATGTAGACCCTGATTGCCGAATTCACGTAGACCAAGTGTGTATTGTGAGACAGTGTTTGTGTGTCTGTATTAAGCATGCGGTTGCTAACCTCCACACCCCATCACAACATCACATCGTTGGAGGTCCCGTTCTGATTTTCTTCAATGTCAACACGGCTAGCTCGCTGTTTTGTCTTTCTCTGTGTCTCTCGCCCAAACTCTGCATGTCAAACAGATCCCTTTACTGTACTGTTGTGCGTCACTAGGAAAACACACAAGGCAGGCTCTTCACGCCCTGAGAGGTGTACGTGAGGTGTTGTCTACTCGTGTGTGTGTGTGTGTGTGTGTGTGTGTGTGTGTGTGCGTGTGCATGTGTGTGTTTAGCATGTGCATAGGGCTTTGCGTAAATATACACACAGTAGATGTGCTCGCGAAGATGGTCGCCACTGCTCCAGAAGAACATATATGTATAGGCAGTTTTAGGTGATATTTCATCCGTGCTCTGTATACGGCTGAACAATTAATCGAAATATGTTGTCTAAGTGCAATATCCAAATCACAGTTGCTGCAATTTTCTGTAAGGGTAAAATGTGAAAATGTATAACACCATTGTAAATTAAGTACTGTAGTGCTGCAGAGATGTAGCACTACAGTACTCTGTATAGTGTCATAGCTGGATGTGAAATGCATGCATCTTTTTCTGCATGTTCTGTGCCCTAATACGCTCTATTTTACTTTTTATACAGTAGGCAAATAATCGAGTTCAATTCACAAGTATTAATATGTTGAATGAATTAGGATGCTATTAAATAATTCTACTACATACTAGGCCGCAAGACGACCCTGCATCAAACACTACAAGGCATACACAGCCTCTTTCATTTAGAAATGTATGTGGTATCAATCTGATTAAATGCTTTGCATGCATTTCTCTCTCTCTCTCTCTCTCTCTCTGTCTCTGTCTTTCTCACTCTCCCTCTCTCTCTCTCTGTCTCTGTCTCTGTCTCTCTCTCTCACTGACCTACAGACAGACATCCTGGTGATGAGTTGTGACCTGATCACGGATGCAGCGCTGCACGAGGTGGTGGACCTGTTCCGGGCGCACAACGCCACGCTGGCCATGATGATGAGCAAGTCCCATGAGTTCACAGAGACCGTCCCCGGGCACAAGGGCAAGAAGAAGACCGGTAATACAAGCCACTGCCAGAACACACTTTAGATTAGATGTATAGAAGTGAACTAAGGGTAGGTTATATCACAGGATTAGTCTTATTTCGCAATCCAAATGTGTGTGTGTGTGTGTGTGTTTGGTGGCAGCTACGTCTAAGGGGCACTTGTTGTGATTTGAATATTACCTCTTCAATTCTTCTGGCACACAACTCATCAGTACTTTTTGTTGATGTTTAGGCCTTTAGCGTTTAATCTTTTACAAGTTTTGCAGTTTTTGTTCCTCACTACAGTCTTGTAGTTATTTTTATGCAAATACAATATATTCACCAAAGCAAGTCAAATTGCCAAATTGTGCCACGATACATGGCCAAATTGTGAATTGAAGTCACTTTATTATCCTCCTCTCTTTTTTTTTTTTCAGCCGAACAGAGGGACTTTGTGGGTGTCGACGAATCAGGCAAGAGACTGCTTTTTATGGCCAATGAGGCGGATCTGGAGGAGGGGCTATCGATTAGGAAGTCCATCATGAGGAAGTAAGTCATGTGTTAAGGGCCAGAAAAATTAGCTGTGTTACAATGTACAGGGGACAAATCACCTGTCCATGCGATTAATTGATTTTAACTTTTATGTGTGTTGATATTTAGTCGATGTGAGGCCAAGTTCCCTTTTGGGGTGCTATGGGAATAAGAAAAAAGTATCGAGTTTTGACATTTAACATTGGAAATGTTTTAAATGTACTATGTAATAATAGTTTAAGGTTGATGGCAGGAATGTTGTTGTTATAATAACAAAAATCATTAATTTTGCACACCAACACTTCAATCTTTCAAAGGCCATAATCTTTTAATCTCAAGACGTGCTTGTAAGATTCATCAGTTATTAAGTTGAGGTTTGTGCACAGAAAACAAGGAAAGGTACGACATACAGCTATTTAACATCATTGATTTAACATGTCATAAGATGCAGACGTATTGTTACTATTACTATTAGTTGCAGAAGAAAATGTACAATTCTCCATTGATATCCAAAAAAGCAAATCTCTTATGTTTCTGCGTGCCCCCACTTCACAGTGTGTTCAGGGCACAGGGGTCACTCTGAAGGATTGGCCACTGCTCCGGTGCTCAGCTTTACTTGTTTTATGTATTATCCACTAGTCTATACAAGACCTGTGGCTCGAGCTTTAATGCTTGGACCACACAGACCACCACAGAGGTGGCCCGCTCCCTTTAAAAACTCCTTTCACTTTTTTCTCTTTTGCCTCTTATATCCACAAGTGAGGGTTTGTTTTTGAGCTTATGTCTGTTGCAGTGAGGTGGGTCTTTTTTGTTTTGTTTTGTTGGGTCCCAGTTCTTCTTTGACCTTTTGCGCCTGCGGTGCGTGATTTCTACGCTGGGGTTTTTCAGATTATGTCTTTTGCCATAAAAAGAGAACAGAGGTTCTCTGTTAAGGATCTGTCCTAGGAAATTCAACCACCCCCCAGATAAATGCATAGTATGCTTAATAATAATTTGATAACAATCTACAACGTATCAGTATAAAATAAGTGTCAATGGAACTTTTCACAAAATTATTATTTCACAAAATTATCTTAATATAATGCTACGTAATGTTGTAGCTTGACTTACTTCATAAGTAGCTTTAAATAACACATTGGTGTTGTTGAGTTTCAAAGTCATATCAGATGATGTCTAATCCTGTATTTCAGCTGATGGAATACAACTCTTCATGTATTTGACCAAGTTAACAGAAGTGTGCTCTTTTATTTAACAACCATGATCTCAATCCACCAACATATGGTAGCATAGTCAAAACATTGACAGTATAATGTTATTAAATGTGAAACATACTACTGCTTCTCACAGTTGGTTTGATATTTAGTTGTATTCTGTGGCCTGATTTTTTTACGGTGTGCTACAGCAATCCCTAGTGTGTGTGTGTGTGTGTGTGTGGGTATAAGGTAATGTAGTACCGTAGTTACCGTGTGCATGTTGGGCGTGCACGTGTGTTTGTCTGTAAGAGAGCCTGAGTGTGTGAGGTAAAGTTGCCTTACCTTGTGTGTGTCTGAGCATGTGTGTGTGTGTGTCTGAGCGTGTGTGTGTGTGTGTGTCTGAGCATGTGTGTGCGTGTGGGAGAGCTAGGTGTTTTGGGAGCTCGTAAATACTTCATGGAGCCAGAGCCACTGTAAATTCTGGCCAATAAGAAAGGGGCTGGAGCAGCTGCTGCTCGCATGGTTCCCACATTGGCCACACACGCACATGCACACACATGTGCACACACATGTGCACACAAACACACACACACACACACACACATACCTACGTAGGCCTGCACGCATATACACACACACACACTAAAACATCAGGAAGCAAGTACTGGACTGGACACTCACACAGCCGAATTAGGACTCACACAGGGAAATCGCTGGTGTAGACCTGCTCTAAAACAAGGAGAAAATTAATAGAGGAAAAACACTCAGAGCACATACACCCACTCACACATTGTCACAGTGTTATGGCAACATGTTGAGATCACAGTTAAACATTCAGCGCTTACAGTGACTTATAGCCTATAGGCCGCCTCTGACTGCTACTACACGCATGTAGCCGCAACACTGGTGCCGCTGCATGCCCGAGACTTCCTGGTTGATGAGGTCATTGATCTTAAGAGCGTACCGTGTTTACCATCCATAACCATGTGAAGTGTGTATACATATAGACTCTTTCACACGCTACCACGATGACCACACACATGCACACCAGACTGTTGGCTTACATCATGGGGGGGCTCTTGAATTCATTAATGTAAATATCAACATTTTGCTTGCATACTTCTCTTTTTGCCTCTGAAATATTTTTCATTTTTATTTCTCGGTTGGTCTTGAAAACAGGTTGTCTCTTGTCAGTCTCGTCTTTTCTTAGGCTTAAATGGTTTAACTACTATAACCTATGTTATACAGGCCACCCTTTAGCTCTTTCTCTTGCGACAATTTCATTCATTGTTTCTTATATGTTTCTCAATGTTCAGGTGTCGTAACCTCAGAAGTACGCTCTGCATGTCGGGAACGGAAAACTAGACCCAGTTCCATATGAGTTGTTGTGCAGTTATTTCTGGTTACATGTGTCTGTTGTGTGAGTCTTTGCCCCCCCCCTCTCTGTGTCCAATTAAAACTGACTCCTACTCAATACATTCCTGCCCTGGAAATAGCAACACTGCAGGCAGATTTTGTTACGTTTTTGTGTGTTCGTTGTTGTTGTGTTTTAATCACAGTACAGTGTCTAGAAGTGGGCAAGTGTTTAGTTAATGTTATTATGGGATTAGCCTAAGATAAATTAACTTGCTATTTAAGTAGCAGTATTAGCAAGTTAAGTATTAGTTAAAGCGCGAAAAAAAAAACAAAGGGAAAATTTCTGCCATATTACTGTCGGGAGTAATTACATACCATGGCTAACAAGTCACCTTAATTTGGCTGTGTGTGTGTGTTTGTGTGTGTGTGTGTGTGTGCGTGCAGTGAAAGCCAGCCTGTTAATGATAGCATTTGCAGTCACCCTGGTATGTTTGAGTCATCGTCTGCTGTGGGGTCTTAGCTGTAATTAAATAAGACATTATCCTCTTGTGTGTGCGTGTGTGTGTGCATGTGTGTGTGTGTGTGCGTGTGTGTGTATGTGCGCACGCTCGCACGTTTAAAAGGTGTTCTCTCCCACAACCGTGCACATCCGTAGTAGTTTTCAGAGTAAGTTATTTCGCTGCGGGTTCGAGTCCTCTGTAGCCCGAGGACGTACTTCAGAGCCCCTCTGCCGCCACGCATCCACCCTCGCCATCACGGAAACGACGTGCGAGGACTGCGCAGGTCCAGACATCTCGAGTTGCCGCAAAGCTGTTGATGAGTAAATTACGGCATGTGCATTAGCTAGCATTTGCTTCTATGTATGTTTTATTTTAGATGATCTTTACAATTGCGTTTTAGATTATTATACAGATCAATGTGTGGATTATAAATCTTACAGCCTATAGGCCGCCTCTGACTGTTGCCACATGCATGTAGCCGCAACACTGGTGCCACAATTTGTGTTTTTTTTGTTTGTTTCATTGCACACAACTACGTTGTAGGCTGAACGACGATTCTCTGGCTACTAGTTCAAATATAATTGTATTCTCCAGTTATTAACAAGTCGAGTCCCCAGATGCCTTTTGTGGAAAGGAAGGATATCCAATTTGCGTTTAGCTAGATACGACCGACTACTGCACCCATGGTCCCCAAACAATGACATCACACACTCGCATGGGTGTTCCTGGCAGATTATTTTCTCAGCCGTCTATATACACACATACTGACATGCTGCATACACATACACGCAGTCAAGTCAGGATGTCACAGTTGGACCCGTTGCACTGTAGGGTGGGGGGGGGGGGGGGGGGGGGGGGGAGGATGGAGGAGAAGGAGGAAGAGGGAGAGAGAAAGAGAGAAAGGGAGAGAGGGAGAGACTTCAACATGGTGGAACATGTTCAGAGTTGAAAGACTTAGGAAGAAAATAATAAGAATAAATGTGAGAAGAACGCAGATGAGGACTAAAACGAGCAGCATACATTTGTAACTGTAACTGTCTCCTATTGATCGTTTTATTTTTTTAGGTATGCCCAATGTCATTTATCAATACAAATGTTGAAGTGTAGTGTCACTCTTTATGTGAGTGGACGTGGGTGATATCGGTAAAGGACTTAAAGGGCCATGAAGAGATCAGTGTAAGCAGTCTGTTAGCTGTCGCTTCATAAATGTCACACGGAGAGAGAAAAAAACTTTTTGGGATTTTTAATTGCCACTGAGAGGCGACATAAAGCAGTCTTGCTGGCGATGGCGTGGCATCAGCACTGCAGGTGAACTGGGCAGGCTGACGGGGGACACAAGACAGATGGGTCATTTGGTCTTGTTCCTGGGTTTTATGTCGAGCTCCTGGTCTACATTAAATTGCAGCAGTAAACTACAACAGGGGGGGGGGGGGGGGGTTGCAGGAAGTGTGCAGCAAACATAAAACAGCATGATGAAAGGAAGCAAAACAAAAATATCCTCTGAGAGACTAACTGACTGACTCGCATTATGTTGTGGACTCGTCCTCTTCTGCAAATATGTACTTACTATTGTGAATATGTGTATGGGTTTCATGATATTTTTTACATTTTATAAAAATGTTTATATGGAAAATATCTCTTTATATATAACTTTTAGTAATCTTACAAGTTTTTCATTTTGATATTTACTTATGTGAAATACAAATATCTCCTCCTTTTTCTCCATCTCTCTCTCTCTCTCTCTCTCTCTCTCTCTCTCTCTCTCTCTCTCGGGCGGTGGGTTCGGCACAATGGTCAGGACTGCTGCCTCACAGCAAGAGCGTCCTGGAGTCGAACCCGGGGGGGCGACCTTTGTGTGTAGAATTTGTATGTTCTCCCCATGTTAGCGTGGGTTTCCTCCAGGTGCTCCGGTTTCCTTCCACACCAAAAACATCCATGTTAGGCTATAATACTCCTGCCGGTGCCCTTGACCCTTGTAAGGCGCTAGGCAGTAGACCGGGTTGGTCCCCGGGCGCTGCACTGTGGCTGCCCACTGCTCCTAGCGACGCTAGAGATGGGATAAGTGCAGAGATTACATTTCGTCATACTTGTGCAATGACAATAAAGTGGATTCTTCTTCTTCTACTTCCTGTACCCATCTCCAGACACCCTCGGATGCACATTAAAACAGGTCTGGTGGACGCTCATCTCTACTGTCTGAAGAAGTCGGTGGTGGACTTCCTGGCTGAAAACAAGTACGTAACTTGGATCAATAGGGCTTATACATCAGAATGCACTAAACAATGACCAAAAAAACAACTACCAACACAGTCACTCACATGTCAATGTTCCTATGCTTCCAAAATGGCGGCGGTCATTGCGATGTGATGTCGCAATGTAAAAGCCCTATCCGCTGTGGTTCTGGACTATCCTATGATACATTCTCAGAAAGATCCATCGGTACACAAGGGCATACAGGTCGAAATGTAAAACAAATACATAATAAAAGTTTGGCATAACACACACACAACATGTAGTCACACACACACACACACACACACATGTAGTCACACACACACACACACACACACACACACACACGGCCATGGCTAAGTATGGAAGTGTTAAGCAGTTGTGCATGGCGTGTAGTACGCCTCTGGAAAGGTCCTGTTCGCGGGTGTTTTGGAGCGAGGTGATAATTAGTTTTACTACTTGCCACTGAAGCAGGTTGTTAGGCCTTTAGCCCCCCCAAGGTAGGATGACGTCACTGGGAGGTCTCTGGCCAGGCGTAGGGCTGTACACCCCTGGGTCTCTTTTCACTGTGACCACAGTGTGTCTATGGTATGGTCTAGGTTGGTTTGCTCTTTTTCTTTTTAATAATTATTTTCTTTTACCCATCTATCTCTCTCTTTCTCTCGCGTCACCTAGCTGACTCACTTTCTCTGGACAGGGTAACTGTTGTTTCTCGACCCTCATTCAGATGGAAATGCTAATCTCTTAAAAAGAGAGCAAGAGAGCATGGGGGGGTGTAGAGGGAGATAATCAGAGAGTAGAGAGAGAGGGAAAAGAGTTGAAAAAAAAGAGGAAAAGAGGGAGACTTAAAAAACATGATTCAGCATTATTTCCTCCAATAAACTGCAGTGGAGCTAACTATGGAATCATTTTATTGGTACATTAAACTAAATTTAGCTTAGTGTAATGTTGTCCATTCATGACTTTGTTTTTTTTAATTTGTGTCACGTCTTCTGTTACTTAGCTTTCTTCTTCTATTACTGGTTAACTAGACGCAATAATGTCAAGTTTACTTGCACTCGCTTTAGCTCAGTTAAGGATAGAAAGGTTTTAGCAGACGCACATTCAGATGCAGTTTAACAACGTCCCCAACCCTGAGAAATCAGATGGGCGATGAAAGAACTCCCAGAAACCCTGTAGGAAAAGGAAGAAACCATACGATGATGCCTTCCCCTTCCATGATGGCTAGTTGTACAGAAATAATACAGTAATAACGGCTGCAAACACACAATTAAAGAGAAGCATAGCAATTCTGGATAGGAATAAAGTAGTCACAATTTCAAAAATATTACTCAATTCTTCCTTGGGTTATGAAAAAGTATAGTGATGGGCGGCTTGCTGACTAATTATGTAGGACAATATGACTTGCAGAGACCCAGGTTCGAATCCCGACTGGCGGTCACATGCTACTAGGGCTGCGACTAACAATTATTTTAATAGTCGATTAATCTAGTTATCATAGTCCAAGTCAATTTGCTAGCTTCATCTGACAAGCAGCCAAGAAAAACTGAAGTATTCATTTGATAAAGTTCCATGAACTAGGGGTCGACCGCTGGAACCGATATACTTTGCAGTAAAAAATGTAAATCTTGGTGTCAAAATTTATAATAACACAAACTCCAACATAAAACTTTGGTGAAATGCCTTTAGCATATGTTTCATTAAAAGAAAACGATAAGAACGATAAGATAAGAACATTATCTTAAAACAAAATGTGCAGGGCAGCAGCATTTCTTATAAAGTTAACTGAAAATGTTAATAAATAATAAATAAATAGATAAACAAAATAGCTCTCCGAAGTTTTATAAAGTAAATAAAGTAAAAATAAATAAAACTAGTAAAACTTACATTTGTACTGAAATTTGAGTCTCAATTGTAGTCGTGGGTTGAGACTGAGAGTATGACATACACACAGCTTTTGTTTTTGCTTGTTCATAACATTTCGCTATTAGCTTAACCAGCGCACTGTGGTTATGTAAAACATACCGGTGGTGGATGGGACACTGCGGGCAAGGCAATTCAAAATATCGCTTTTCTACACATTTATGCTTGTTGAAAAGGTGGTTTGATAAAGTACTAATTGGTATAAACGTATCTTTCACTTCACCGTCACTGTCTCCACCGCGGCTTCTCTGCTGTGTGTGTGTGTGTGTGTGTGTGTGTGTGTGTGTGTGTGTGTGTGTGTGTGTGTGTGTGTGTGTGTGTGTGTGTGTGTGTGTGTGTGTGTGTGTGTGTGTGTGTGTGTGTGTGTGTGTGTGTGTGAGAGCTGATCCTACACACACACAGAGGACAGAGAACTGAGGCACACATGTACTCCCATCATATCTAAAATCAGCGAAAGATACAACCTTAACATGTACGGGCAAGTAATGCTATGTTCGCAATATGGTAGGTAAAATAAGTTACTCAAAGATATACAGGTAGCTATCGCTACATAAATAAACTATTATCTTGTTATAGTTAACTGTATATAACTTCAACAAAGTGCATTATTCCGGCATTTTCAGTATAACTGGGAAACTGTCATGCTTGTCATCATAGAAATAGATCATAAGATTGTGGTGGTTTTGCAACTTCAATGCCACAACGACAAACATATGGTATTTGTATTTGATAAATGAATGATGAATCGATTTAAAGAATTTGTGACCCAAAATGTATAGTCTTACACTGTCATGTGTTGTGTGTGAACTTCCCTTGCCTGTTATTTCCCCTCAGGTCCATCTCGTCCATCCGCGGTGAGTTGGTGCCCTACCTGGTGCGGAAACAGTTCTCCAAAGCCGCCAACGGCCAAACGACCAAAGACGAGGCAGACGACCAGAGCCAGAAACAGAAAGACGGCAACGCCAACCTGGGTGGGTAAAGCACCAAACGACCCTCCCATACCCCCCCCCCCCCCCCCCCCCCCCCTTCCATAACCCTAAAATAAGAACACAATGAAGAACATAAACTGACTACTACAATATTGGTTAACTGTCATTGAATGCAAATCTATTCAACTGGTAAAAGACACACACACACACACACACACACACAGCTGCTATTTAGCAGAGAACAGTTCATGCTTTCACAATGCTTGTTAAAATAGCGGTTAAGCGCTTGTGGCTTACTGGCTTCGTTTGGGCTGCGTTGTTGCCATGCTAACTGTACATACAACTATAGTCGATTAATCTAACCTAATCATTTTTTCGATTTACCGTTTTGTCTAGAAAATGTCAGCAATAATAGCACATGCCATCACAAGTGACCAGAGTCCAAAGTGATGTCTTAAATGCGCTTGCTTTATCTGACAAGCCACCAAGAAAAAACAAAGTATTCATGTTATAATGATCCATGAACCAATTGAATTTCCGAAGCATCAAGCAGCAACCGTTTGGTATTTGTACCTAAAAGATTTTCCGCCGAGCAATTAATCTCGTCGATTGACGGAAAATGAATCGATTTGAAAATGATTCGACTGCTCGTTGCAGCCCTACATACAACACACCCCAGGATAAAGACCTTGGTGGCCTTCCCCACCGTCTCTCTCTCCAGATCTGCACATTCTGTTGCAGAATGAGCCCCTGCTGCAGCTGGCGCGGGAATGCTCCTGCTGGAACGATCACCGCGGCGACATGAGCGACGCCTACCACGGCGGACGGCTACGCTGCTACGTGCACATCATGGAGCAGGGCATGTGCTACCGCGTCAACACACTCGCCGCGTACATAGAGGCCAACCGGCTGGTGGGTGACGCGCTCGCTGGTTTCTCGTTTTTTTATTTTGTTTGTTGATTCCATCTGTTGGTTCGTTTCTATCGTTTGTTCATTTGTTCGTTCGTTCATTTGTTATTTTTGTTCATTCTGTTTGATGCCATTGTTTGTCTTGTCTTCTCTCTTTCATTCTTTCTTTCGTTCTTTCTTTTGTTCTTTCTGTCTTTCGTTCTTTCTGTCTTTCTTTCGTTCTTTCATTCTTTCTTTCATTCTTTTCTGACATAATGGCGTACTCATGAAAGTAACCAGCGGCGCTATCACTTATATATGTATTCATGGCTCCTCTCCTCTTGTCTCATATCTATGCTAGGCCCCGAAGCTGTTTGAGGAGCCAGCGGTCCACCCTTCTGCTGTGGTCTCTGAAAGGTGTCTGGTGAGTACAATGTTCTCGAAGCGGCTCCAAATCTCCCAGAGAAACATCAAAGTCTGCTGATAGGAACCTCCTTTTCAGCGGCCAAGTTCTCCGTGTTTGGCATCCGTGTGTGTTTATATATTTCGACACTAGATTAGGAAAATTGTACGAGTAGACACTTTAATTATCTTGGCAGTTAATCTTGGAGATATTTAAATGACATTAAATAATGTAGTGGATCTATCGTAATGTTTACCTGTAATAAATAATACGCAGAGTGTTATCCATTATGAACGGGTATTTATTCTGCATGGTTTCAAGTGCTTCCATTTGATTTCTAATTAGTTTCATAAACCCCACCACTCACTGTGTGTGTGTGTGTGTGTGTGTGTGTGTGTGTGTGTGTGTGTGTGTGTGTGTGTGTGTGTGTGTGTGTGTGTGTGTGTGTGTGTGTGTGTGTGTGTGTGTGTGTGTGTGTGTGTGTGTGTGCGCGCTTGTGTGTGTGCATGTGTGCGTGCGTGCGTGCACACGTGTGTTCGTGTGTTTTTCCCCTAGATTGGATCAGACAGCATCATCGGGGCATCGTGCCAGATAGCGGATAAGACCTCCATAAAGAGGTCCACTATCGGCAACTCCACCACTGTGAGAGAGAAAGTTAAAGTCACCAACTCCATCGTCATGCACGGAGTCACCATAGAGGAAGGGTGAGACACGCGCACACACACACACACACACACACACACACACACACACACGCGCGCAGAGTACCTGTTTACCCTGAACTGTAGCAAACTGGAGAGCTAGGTGGCACATTGAGGGGCCAGAAAAGCCAAACTGATGAGTCAGGGGACATATTGCAACTATGCTAGCAGGGGCGTTAAATGGCTCTGTCTGCTAATCCATCTTGTGCTAACCAAGTCGCCATTTAGCCAGCTTCTTTAAATCTCCTGTAATTCTCTTATTATCTCTGTCTAGCTCCCGGGGCAAAATAGCTTAGACGGTGCACATGCTTTAGAAAAGCCATCCTTGGTTTCTCACTCAGTCAAGGGATTCTCCAAAATGTTTTTTAAGTGATTAAATGGATTAAAACTGCGAGTAAAACCTAATGGACAGTTTAGAATCCAAATTGAAAGCCCAATATCAAATAGGAGGAATGATTTTCAAATCACAAATCAAATCGGGTTAAATATCTCACCAAAGTGGTTTTAAGTCACATGCTGCGTGCTCAACAACAAGCCCAATGAAAGTAACTGGGAACATCTTGCACCTACAGATGGTTCCACTCTGCATAATGCAGTAACATACAAAGTCAGTGCAAAGACACAAATTCACACCAGGCGACGCAAATGACGTGACGGCAACAGTTCGCCCGAGGTGTAATTTTTCGACTTGAGCGGAAGATTCGCGTGATGCTGTGTCGCAAAAGCAGCGAGCAAACAATAACGCAGCGAGTAACGCAAGGTGAAAATGCGATGGGGTTTGGTGTTACCCCCTCTGTAAGCTCTTGTGTTTGCCTGCTTTGTACACAACTGAGCTGCTTGGTTAGAGTCTGTTGGCATTTCATGTCAAACGTACGGCGCGAGTAAGTCATCAGGAAGCAAATACTAGACCGTCGTCTGTTTTGCCTTCCTTTGAATGAGTTCAGTTTAGTTGGCTGGATATGCGAGCGAGTGGCAGTCTTTGTTACCTAGCAACCTGAAAGCCTCTAAAAACGGTTCCACGCACATCGCAGCCTTCGTGTAAACAGATGTGCGTTTTACAATCTAGATGCAAGACTGTAAAACTGTAGCAGCTAGATAAGTGTCTCATGCAAACAAGACCTGCTGTGTGTTGACGGTTGTAAAACATGAGCCAACGTCTTGGATCCATTCAAGTCTGGTCCATTAGGATAGCTCTGCTCTGCGCGGTCATTGAAAGAATATATGTTTTTTAGTTTTTTTGGGCAAAAATACAATATTAAAATTGCAAAATCAGTCAAGTAGCATTTGCTATGCACAACGTAATTGCGTCTTTGGATACGTGTGTGTGTGTTGAGTTAAAGTAGGCGGGGCTTCAGAGAGGGGGGGGGGGGGGCCGGGGGCGTCACAGGGTCTTGTTTTCTGTGTTATGTGGGGTCAAACGCAGAGCGTAAGGTTCACAATGCACCTATTGGTGTGTAGCCAGCCAGTTGACTAACTCCAAACAAACACATGGCTGGTGAATAACACACCAACTAGCGCAGCATTGTCGGCACATAACGTCCAAACCCTTCATTAAACAGCCATGTCATTTGGCATGGCACCGGCCCGGGTGTCCAAATCCACTGCTTTCAAATGAAGCAAATCCTGGCTGTATTCACACGAAGAGCGATAGGAAATCATCGCCGCTAGTTTTCAGTAATGATATTAATTGAGTACAGATACAGGTAATTGAGGATCTGGTATAGGGTGAGGCATTGCTCCTGATGCATACGATCAGGTTGACTTCCAGCAGGGCGTTCAAACTCAGACTCGGGACCTTTAGGAACCGTACGCTTGTGGGTTTGTAATAAAAGTGTACCGACACATGCTAACGGATCACTGTATTCATCCACTTGATGGCTCAAGTTTGAGCCATCTCATCTGTAAGATGGTGAGTGTCCAGCCCTCTTTTTATTAATTGGTTGAAATGCATTATTCTGTTGCTAGGCAAACGGTAAGCAGGACCTAAAGAAAGGTGGGGCTGCGCAGATAGCCGTGGTTACCAAGCAGTTGCCTTTGTTAAAGTTACTGATGGAAAGAGGGTTGCCAACCACACACGCACACACGCACACACACACACTACAAGTGCGGTTCTTAAAGTACTCATTTCCGTGCTTTCTGTATTCTTTTTTCAGTTTTTTTTTCACTTCACTTATTTCTTAGTCTCTCACTCTCGCCGACTCTCACTCTTTCTCTCTCACACACTCTCTCGCCTCTCTCTCCCTCTCCTAAGCCTTCTATGGAGACCCTCATCATGTCCACGAAAGGTGTACTCAGAGAGAGAGAGAGAGAGAGAGAGAGAGAGAGAGGGAGAGGAGAGAGAGGAGAGGGAGAGGAGAGGGAGAGGGAGAGAGGTAAGAATGAGGGAGATAAATGGAGAGGGGGGAGAAATGGAGCAAGGAGAGAGAAATGGAGAGAGAGGGGGAGACATGGAGAGAGGGAGGGAGAGAGAGAGAGAGAGAGAGAAGGTGCGTGCTAGCCTGAAAGAAATGGCAATTCTTTCGTTTCTTTTTTCTCTCTGTGAGAACATAAGAAGGAGGGAGAGAGAGGGCAAGTAAAGAGGCAGTATGAGGGGATTAGTGGGCCCCGGCCATGTCGCCGAGACCCCTCGCATTTCTGGCTCTCATTGT
>JAOPHQ010005703.1:265000-290000 GCA_030340625.1 Merluccius polli
CAACAGAGCAGTCCAAGTATCAACAGGAAGAAGGGGGAGGGGGTGTGTGTAATGCTGGCCAAAAACTAAATCTATCTCAGAGACTTTTGGAAAGTTAAGCCGACTCGCGAGCAGCCATCTTGGACGGCCTCCTCTCTTTTGTCTGCTCGCCTTTCAACAGAAACGATAAGGCATAATGGATATTTGCCCTTCTTTTGTTCATGGTTGTTATGTTATGACGTGGTGGAGATCATGTGGAGTCAGTCAGTCACACTATCTCACGCGGTTATGCGGCGATATTCCCAATGCAATATTGATCAACTAATGTTTGTGTGTAAAAGAATGTGCCGTGAGCCTGTGTGTGTGTGCGTGTGTGTGCGTGCGTGTGTGTGTGCGTGCGTGTGTGTGTGTGCATGTGCGTGTGTGTGTAATGACTACAATAACAGTGACTAGTGTTCTCCAGTATGTGCGTTCCCCACTGTCTTCTCTCGTCACCCCGCTAGCCCGCTGACCAGAGGCTGCTAAAGGCATTACACACCCACTACTCCTCAAGCTGTTAGTAGGGAGAGACCACCCTGACAGCCAGCCACACACACACACACACACACACACACACACACGCACCACACACACACACTCGCTTGGGATCTGCCTGTCAGGTGTTGATATTTAAAAGATACATACTGCTCCTCTGGGCGCTTCGACAAATACACACAGAGGGCAACGGTGCCGCGCCACATACACAAGACACGCACATACTAGAGACACGGAGACACGCGCATGACCCGTCCGTCGCCCTGGAGGGAACGCGGGGGCGCCGCCGCCACATCCAGCCGCAGGTCTCCAGTTCCTCCAACTCCCCCTGGGTCCTCCGCCTCCCCCCCCCCCCTCCGCCCCCGGTTCCTCCCTGGAAGTCTTCAGGATGAGTTCTGCCACGATGAATCCAGCTGGTCCAGGCTAGACCGACCGGTCCAATAGATATCACAATGTATCCCAACACCATGTTGTTAATAAGGGTAATAATGTCACCATGTGTTACTTTTTGCCTTGAACTTAGTTGACTTTGCCTTGAACTTAGTTGACTTTGCCTTGAACTTAGTTGACTTAATGGAAGCTATATTGGCAGATGGAGCCGCCATAGGCGTGTGCGTATGATAAATAACGTGGAAGTTTGTGTCACAACGTGACTCGAACCGAAAGGCATTCTTTCAGTACCCTTCAGGTTATGTCTGCCCTAGCACTCGCTCATACAGGAATCTGCAGCGAGGGTCAGCACCAAGGCCGTTGGGAGAGGATGCTCTGGGGCCTTGAGGAATAACATGAGGCCACCACACCAGGCTGGGACTTCCTCTTGATCACAGGCTGTTCTTATCACCTGCAGGCGCCACCCGCTCCCACACACATACACACGTCAACCTCTGACCTGACCGGTGCCCACCATGACTCTCTCTCTCTCTCTCTCTCTGTCTAGTCGCCTTTTTTTTCTCTCTCTCTCTCTCTCTCCTCCCTTTCCTGTTCCCTCCTCTCCCTCCTCCTCCGTCCCACGCTCCATTTCTCTCCCTCCAAACGACACGGGGGCACGGACCGCTTCTCCGCTGCAGATTCCTTCACACCAACGAAAAAAAAAAGCTGCCTGTACGGACGGAACATTAATGCGTTCCACATCGGTTTGCTTTGGATCAACACTGCTGCTTGGGGGGGGGGGGGAGGGGGGGGGTGGGAGGGAGGAAGGGGGGGGGGGGGGGGAGAGAGAGGGGAAGGTGGGGGGGGGGGGTGCTTATAACAGCAGTCTGCTCCCCTCACGTTAAGCCGGCTTGAGATGAAGTGAGAAGACCCTGCATCCGAGAGTAGGTTATGATTTCGTGACATTTCTTTGAGGCCAATGTGACGTGTGCTGCTGTTGGTTACGTGGGATTAGGTCGGGTTAGGTAGATAAGTCGGGTTGAGTTGCAAGAGGCACGTGCACTTTATCCATAAGGTTCGATGAGTTGTCAACCATATTTAGGGCACAACGTCAGGGCAGGTAGTATCTTGAGAGACGGGGGGGGGGGGGGGGGGTGGTTTCAGGTGGGGTCCGTCGGGTCTCCCTGGTTTCCGCACAGCTACATCTGTCAAAAGATCCTTCAAATCCACCTGTAAATGTGTCTCTTTGTAGTAGAAAATCACATCAGCTCACTTTTAATTTGTATTTGAAGTAGGGCTGGGCGTTATGGCCAAAATCTTCTATCCCGATATAGATCATTTAGTATCTCAATAGCTATAGCATGTTTTCTGGTAATTCAATAATATGGTAAATAACCACTTACCTTTATAAAATAACCACATGGTAAAGCCTATTTTTGTATACTCCTGTGTGAATGAAATACAACTGAGTGCTGAGTATATTTACTTTACTGTCACGCAGCCCTTAAAACCAGGAAACACTTATGCCATATCATGATATTACGTTATCCAAGATCTAAGGCGATATCTAGTGTCATATCACAAATGCGATATAATATTGATATATTGCCCTAATTGGAAGCATAACGTGCCATGTGGTGTCGTCTGCTCTGCTTGTCTGACACATCTCATCTCTGACACACATCTGTCCGTCCGTCGTTTAGCTGAAAGAACCAACGAAGTGATTGTCGGGAGCGACCAGCTGATGGAGATCTAGCACCCCAGGGTGGGCCCGGAGACCACCAGCGTGAAGCCTTCCGGTTCCTTTCCGGTGCGCAGTCTGTCTCAGGAGGAGGGGGAGATGAACTAAGGAACAAGTTGACCCACCAATCAAAAGCCTGTGCTCTGTCCTCCTGGCAGACCTGCGCATTTCTTCATAGGCGTATTTTTTTGTACATCATGTCAAAATAAATTAAAAAGCAAGTTCTATTGAACCCCAAGAGTTTCCGTGTTTGTTTTTTCTTTTCCTTTTGTTTTTTTGCTCACGGATTGACCTGCCATGCAACACTTTAAAAATCTTTGTTCAACTTAAAATTGAACACGTTTTAAATTTTGCATCCAACATGTGAAGTGTGTGTGTGTGTGTGTGTGTGTGTGTGTGTGTGTGTGTGTGTGTGTGTGTGTGTGTGTGTGTGTGTGTGTGTGTGTGTGTGTGTGTGTGTGTGTGTGTGTGTGTGTGTGTGTGTGTGTGTGTAAAGTGATTCTTCACTGGCTGATCTTTTATGAGCATATTAACCCTCCCTAATGCCATCTCGCCAGACAGGCAGAACACGCGAGAGAGGGAGGGAGGGGCACGCTCGGTTGTGCACGCACGCTTACGTGCGCACGCCGTGTATCCGTGAACAGCCACGCACAGGAGAATAGGAGGGGGGGGGTGGGGGGGGGGATGGAGAAGTGGGCGGGCAGGCCGCGGCGGTATGGGGGTTAAGTTTATTTGTACACAAAAATGGTGTGTGCGTAGCCAATGGACCACCCAGCTTGATCCTGTATCAGTTAACACACCGACACCCCACCCTCTTTACACACACACACACACACGCCTGGTGCTTTTCTTCTTCCTTCGCCCTCTTTCCCTTCTCTTTTCTTCTCCCTGTGCTGTCAGGAGATTTATTACATTCCTTCAGCACAGCATTTCTTAAATGACAGGTTTGAAGTGTGCGAGAGAATGTGTTTGTGTGTGCGTGTACATGTGATTGCGTGTGATTTACTGTCTTCTGGTTTCTATTGTGTCTTGTCGTCCTGCAGGAGTCATCAAGACTTTGGTCTGCTGTGGCCCCCAATTTGATGTGTGTGTGTGTCTTTCACGTTGTGTGTCTGTGTGTGAGTAAGAGCAAGAGATGGAGAGAAAGAAGATGAGAGAGGGATTCTGACAGTTATTCTTTTTCCTTGTTTTTTCTGTCAGTGATATAGACATGTTTTTATTGTTACCTTTTTCGTTCACAACAAAATAATAAATAAGTAATGCAAAGAGAAACCCAGTCTGCCATTAGTCTCAAATAGATTTGACTTGACTTTCTTTTGCTCTACTAAAACTGGACTAAATGTTCCAAAACAATATGAATATTAACTAACCATGGTCATTCTCAGCATAATAAAATGACTGTTAGTTTTAGGAATTGTGTGTTGATGCATACGTTCATTTAACATTTATAGCCTTCGGGTTGGGAGAGAAGCCTATTGGCCTATATATTGTATATTATATTCCAAATTGGTTAATATTGTCCCCCAGGTTCTGTAGAATATATGGTCTGTTGTCCTTTTGACACCAAAATAAGCCAGATCAACAGACCGAAAGGACAATGTGACCTTAAATTTGACTTTTCTACTAAACGTTAAGCCATTAAAGGTGCCGTCGATCACGGTTACGTCTGATGATTTTGTTTTTTTCACGTGGATCGTGGTTGTAAAGAATCCAAATCGAATCAAATGTCACGGACAGATTCATATATTCATGGTGCACATCCATTCAGTGCTCATACTCCTATGCTGTTTGCTGTTACAATACCCATGCATCAACCCTGACACAATGTGGATCTTTCCACAACAACAACCACAAGAGCACATACTAGAGCTACATATCTAGACTTACAATTCAAGCCGGCCTAAGATATGTCATGAGGTGTTTTTGTTTGGTGTCTTAAGGTGTGAGCCAAAATGGATGACTTGAAGCCCTCGTTTTAAGTTAAGTTAAAATCCCCCCCCCCCCACTCTTTGTCTACATTCGGTTAACCCTTTGAGGGGTTGGTCTCAGAGTCTCAACCCTCTGACCGCCTGATGAAATCTGGCAGCCGGGTGTGTTTGGTTAAAGGTTTGTATATTTATACAAAGACCCCTGAGTCCCTTCAATACAACGCCACCATGGCTGGGCCAGGCCGCCTGCATGCCTACCTGTGTGTGTGTGCGCATGTGCGTGTGTGTGTGTGTGCATGTTCGTTCACGTGCATTTGTGTGTGTGTGTGTGTGTGTGTGTGTGTGAGTGAGAGAGTGTGTGTGTGTGTGTGTGTGTGTGTGTGTGTGTGTGTGTGTGTGTGTGTGTGTGTGTGTGTGTGTGTGTGTGCGCGCGCCGTTTGCTCGCATGCATGTCTTGTGAGTCTGTCCATTGTTCATCTTAATGCTCAGTCACACACCATCCCACCCTGTGTGTGCATGTGTGTTTTGTGTGTATGTGTCCTCCCTCGCTTCCTTGTCGGCATGAATATGTGAGTGTGTATGTGTGTTTTGCAGGTCTGGAGATCAGATGTCAGGCCACAGATCATATATCAAGCTAGCTGTCTGCCTTCAGGCCACTCGCCCCCGTTGTCGGGTCTATTCTACTTTATCCCGCTTTGGATGTGTTATTACTCTGTCAAATTATTTGATTGTATTGCGACGGATTGTTAAAATGTGCCATAGTTTTACAAACAAACGTATTTGAAATCCATACTCTCCAAGCGCTGCCAATCTCTACGAGACAAAAAAGTAACATGAATTTTGTTTCAATATTTGTCATGATTTGTTTCTCTTCTACCATATTCACGTTCTGTAAGGCGCCTCCGTCTATGTCATGACAACGTTCAAAGTTTTCTAGCAGAAAGAGACATTTGTTCGCTTCCTGTCTTCACCTGGGACAAAGTGAGAAGTTAATAACGCGTTGTGTTCAGAATTAAGATGCAAGGAACGCTGTTTTCGCTCAATAAAATGAAATCACCACATTTGCTCCACACTACAAGAAAATTTCTTTTTTTCTTTTCCTTGATGACTTCCTTCATAATGGCTCCTTATCAGAGCCTGGCTGTTATAAAGATAAAGGCTATGGAGCAGATAGCGTTCCCGTAAGTGTTATCTGCAACCTTCCAAAATGTATTGAACCATGGTGAGTTATTCTCCTCGGCGACATGCTTCACTGAAAGGTTTTCCAAAACGGATGTATTCAGAAAAAGTTGAATGCTGAATTAAAACTTAACGGTCGGCAGACAGGAGCTCTGTTGTGATTAATCAACACAATCTCAATAATATTCATCATTCTGTAATGTTCAGTGACAATAGACAATTCATCTTGCTTTCATTTCACTGAACCAATTAAAAACATTGTAGTTTCCCAAAAAAAATTTATTTATACGAGACGTGACGACATTTCAGCGAATGGGATCGCTGAATAGATACATATGTGCATACACAGAAGAACAGAGTAAGATGCAGAGTGAAGAGTGGGGGGGGGGCGGGGGAGGGAGAGAGGCAGGGTGGGAAGGGGTGGAGTCTGCTGCTGGGGTGGGTGGGGGGGGGTTGGGCCAGTAGCTGGGTGGCTTCGTGGCTTGAGGGCTGTTCGTGGGTGAGCGAGGCAAGCGAGCGGGCCACCCAAGAAGCAGTCAGTCACAACCTGTGTGTGTGTGTGTATGTGTGTGTGTGTGTGCTGCTGACCCCTACACATTAGCACAACACTTCCTCAATTTGTCTTCTGTGTTCTCCGGCCTCAAATGAATTTCCTCCCTCCTTTTTCTCACACACACACACACACACACACCATCTTTCAAGACACCCCCCACACACACATACACACACACACACACACACACACACACACACACACACACACACACACCCCATTCCTCCATCTCTTGCTCAAACTTCTGAACACACAAACATTCTTTTTTTTGTACCAGCTCGACACAGGGAACAGTTGCTTATGTTACTGAGCCGACAAAGAGATTGTGTGGAGGCCAGGATCCCATGTGTGGGATAACAAGCTCAGTGACATGTCTCGTATACACACACACACACACACACAACCTCAAATGTCCTTGTCTAGCACTTATGAGGCCCCCAAGGCTAATTATCCCGGTTTCAGCTGGATAGTTGACTCGGACACCAGTTAGTTAGTTAGTTAGTTAGTTAGTCTAGTTCCTCAATAAATCCGACCGCATAGAACATTGCATGTATAATTTCCACAGGTGACAGTCTCTATATATTATATTATATAGACATGTATTGTATGTGCAGTATGCCTATTCACTTCTACAAATTACTGATGCTAGTTGTTGGATGAACATAATAATTGGTTGAGTGATTCCTTGTGTCATATATACGTTTTTAAGTTGAATGATAGTTGAATTGCATTTTCCTTGATGGATGTAGAGAGAAAATATACTTGTAAACTAATTCGGACTTTGAATTATGGAAATATTCAATCAATAAATTGTGTTGTTCTTGAGTTTAGGTAATATATGTTTTATGTAATTTATTAAATCAGCAGAAGATTACAACAGTGTAGATTTAAAAGAGAATATTGGTCACACAGAATACGGTCTATTGGACGCATACACAACAATTAGTAAATGATGAAGTAGGGAACAATAATTAAGTTGGTGCAATGTTGGAAACTGAGTAATACATTACATGTAATGGCAATGATTTTAAAGTTCACACAACATCATTATTCACTAAAAGATCTTGATTTGATAGCAGGATGTCTTTGTGTTTATTTTTCCATTAGTCAAAATGAAAACCAGAGGTAAACATAAGTACTAGTCCTACCAAGCCAAAGTTTTGTGAGTAGATGTCCTACTACAATGCCAATATTTGCTAAACAAAACTTAAATTCAATTTACCAGTATATCATTCATCCTCAAATAAAATAGCGGTTTCCCAATTAATGAACGTTCTTCTAAAGTGTAACCAAATTCCCCTTTTTGTTTTGTCTTAAACACACAAGAAACATTTCCACGCGGTGCTTCTCAATCCAAAGAGGCCAGGGCTCTGAGTTTGCATTACCACCTGCCAGCTATACGTCTAACAACACCACTGTTACAACCACACAAACAAAGGCCCGGAGAAAAGTGTGTTTCTTCTTCGCGATCTGTGTTTTTGTGTGTTTTTTCCCCCCTTAAAGGCAACCATTCATTACGGTGACAAAGGGGTAAAGAAATGCATTATCATAATTAATCTTGTGTGAGACTGTGGGTGGCGGCCCCCACTCTCTGCTGGGGGACTGACTGACTGAGGTGCTGCTGGCAAGCACACATGTCTATGGGCTCCTGGAGATGTGTGTTGATTTGTTTGTTATTATTGATGTTGAGTAACCTTAATGTGTATTAAAAAGAAGAACAAACTGATTTCCCCTTGCTGCCGCACTATTCGGGTAGAGGGCCATCACTCATATTGTGTGACATTTGATCAAAAAGGTTCCTAATGATTCATTGTGGACTGTTTGTGATTGACAGTGATAAAGCTCGATCAATACATACAATATTTTAATCTTTCTGTTTTCAACAGCATTTTCAACACAACTATTTGGATGTTTGGTATCAAAAAGTTTGGTGAAGAAAAACAGATTTGGTCATCTGGCATAAGAAGCATATGTGATTTTATTTGTAGACGTTTTTGGATGTATTTTTAATCTCATTAGGCTGTCTCTCAGGCTGTTACAAGATGATATGGTGTATTCTTCAAATGCCTGGAAAAGTATTTGTACATTCACAAACACATTAATAAGGCACATAAATTACTAAAAACACCCTCAATGCCCTTTCTCTTCCCTCTCTCTCTCTTCATTCTCCTTCCTCCCTTTTTCCACTATTACTGGTCCTTTAGGAGATGGATGAAGTGCAGTCATGTCCCGTCCCACAGCCTTTCATTACAATAAATAAACACTATGTTCTCAAAGCCCGGGCAGCTGGGACGCAGGGACACAGCTGATGGCCAGAATATGTCCATGGGTCTTCCTACGGCACATTCACTCAATCTTTATTTCATCTCGAAAGATCATTGACAGCAAGCTCTCATTTACAACGGTGCCGAGAACATACAGCACACAATAAATAGAGAAAATACAAAACAAAAAACCAAGAAGAGTCAATCAATTAAAGAATTTTAAGCAACTGCAGACTGGGGGTGAAATGGTTGACTATTACGGATTCAAACTGCCCAATGGATGCTAATGTATTGAGTTTTAAAGTACATTGTAGGACGTTCAACATGTCGTGCAAACTCTGGTGGCTCAAAGCCGCTCGTTGGAGCAAGTATGATAAGGTCCAGAGATAAGGTGGAAGATCTCCCAACAATGGCTTCATGATGCCAGTGCAGAGAGGACCACCCAAACTTGTTACACCTACACTCCAACCATCCGGATGGATGGATGGTGGTGGAGTCGGCTGCGTGGAAGAACACATGGAGGGATAGGTGAGGGAGGAGACATGGCTGTGTTGGTTGGTTGCTTGGATGGGTGGATGGATGGTGGAGTTGGGTGAACGGAGGAATACACGCAGGGATAGATGATAGATGGATGCGTCGGATATGTGGATGATGTGTGCATTGTGCATACTTAAATAATCTGTATGTTGGATTTATATGGAGGAAGAGACATGGTAGCGTAGACTGGGTGCCTACATTTGAACTTAAGTCAAGCGGAAGAGCCAGAGGGAGAAAAGTGGGAGAGGTTGAGGGGGGGGGGGGGGGGGGGGGGGGGTGTAGGGACTGGGAGTGGTGGAGAATGGGGGGGGGGGGGGGGGTGGTGGGCACATGGGATGGGGAGAGGTTTGTGTCAGGCCAGTGCGATGGCAGATATCTGGACAGAGCATGGTCATCTCCTTGGGTTTATTTATCCAAGGCCTCCAGACCAGGACTCGGACCTCCCTGAGTTTGTTAGGCTTGAAGGGGCCCCCTACCACACAGCCCAATTCCTCACATTCCGCATTAGCTCCCATTTCCAGCTGCCTGTTTCCCTTTAGCGCCCCTACCACCCAGCCCAGTTACAGCTAGCTACGCTGCCTGTTTCCCTCTACGGCCAGTTACAGCTAGCTACGCTGCCTGTTTCCCTCTACGGCCAGTTACAGCTAGCTACGCTGCCTGTTTCCCTCTATGGCCAGTTACAGCTAGCTACGCTGCCTGTTTCCCTCTACGGCCAGTTACAGCTAGCTACGCTGCCTGTTTCCCTCTACGGCCAGTTACAGCTAGCTACGCTGCCTGTTTCCCTCTACGGCCAGTTACAGCTAGCTACGCTGCCTGTTTCCCTCTATGGCCAGTCCCAGCTAGCTACGCTGCCTGCTTCTCGCTACCGTCAGTCCCAGCTAGCTACGCTGCCTGTTTTCCTCTACCTCCAGTCACAGCTAGCTATGCTGCCTGTGTCCCTCTACCTCCAGTTCGAGCTAGCTACACTGCCTGTTTCCTTTGAGCGCCAGTCCTCACTAGCCACACTGCCTGTTTCTTTACCTCCAGTCCCAGCTAGCTACGCTGTCCCTTGAGCGCACCACACTGCCTGTTTCCCTCTACCGCCAGTCCCCGCCAGCTACACTGCCTGTTTCCCTCTACGGCCAGTTACAGCTAGCTACGCTGTCTGCTTCTCGCTACCGTCAGTCCCAACTAGCTACGCTGCCTGTTTCCCTCTACTGCACCACCCAGCCTAGTCCCAGCTAGCTACGCTGCCTGTTTCCCTCTACGGCCAGTTACAGCTAGCTACGCTGCCTGTTTCCCTCTACCTCCAGTCACAGCTAGCTACACTGCCTGTTTCCCTCTAGCGCCAGTCCTCACTAGCCACACTGCCTGTTTCTTTACCGCCAGTCCCAGCTAGCTACGCTGTCCCTTGAGCGCACCACACTGCCTGTTTCCCTCTACCGCCAGTCCCCGCCAGCTACACTGCCTGTTTCCCTCTACGGCCAGTTACAGCTAGCTACGCTGTCTGCTTCTCGCTACCGTCAGTCCCAACTAGCTACGCTGCCTGTTTCCCTCTACTGCACCACCCAGCCTAGTCCCAGCTAGCTACGCTGCCTGTTTCCCTCTACGGCCAGTTACAGCTAGCTACGCTGCCTGTTTCCCTCTACCTCCAGTCACAGCTAGCTACACTGCCTGTTTCCCTCTAGCGCCAGTCCTCACTAGCCACACTGCCTGTTTCTTTACCGCCAGTCCCAGCTAGCTACGCTGTCCCTTGAGCGCACCACACTGCCTGTTTCCCTCTACCGCCAGTCCCCACCAGCTACACTGCCTGTTTCCCTCTACGGCCAGTTACAGCTAGCTACGCTGTCTGCTTCTCGCTACCGTCAGTCCCAACTAGCTACGCTGCCTGTTTCCCTCTACTGCACCACCCAGCCTAGTCCCAGCTAGCTACGCTGCCTGTTTCCCTCTACGGCCAGTTACAGCTAGCTACGCTGCCTGTTTCCCTCTACCTCCAGTCACAGCTAGCTACACTGCCTGTTTCCCTCTAGCACCAGTCCTCACTAGCCACACTGCCTGTTTCTTTACCGCCAGTCCCAGCTAGCTACGCTGTCCCTTGAGCGCACCACACTGCCTGTTTCCCTCTACCGCCAGTCCCCACCAGCTACACTGCCTGTTTCCCTCTACCTCGGTCCCCGCTAGCTACACTGCCTGTTTCCCTCTACTTCGGTCCCCGCTAGCTACACTGCCTGTTTCCCTACCAGCAGTCCCAGCTAGCTACTCTCCACACCAGGAAAATGGAACGGTAGCCATTACCATCTGGACACGCAAGGCGCTAGCAGCACTAGCGCCTTGCGTGTTTTTGTTGAGGAGTTAAACATTAAGGGCCCTATTGGTGGAAATAAGCTACAATATGATAAGGTGTAGAGAAATCATTTGGTAGGTCTATAGAACTGCTTAGACCTTCAACTGTTGAATAATATTAGAGTCAAAATCCCCTACTCAACACATTTAAGAGAGCGGCTGCTTTAATATTAGATGTTATAGCTCCATAACTTAATCTAGTACATGCAATAATGTTAACTATCAGCATAAAGTTTTTCTATTCAAAAGTAACATTTGTTAGCCCTCAACCGGACATGTTTACGTGTGGTAAACTGTATACCCAATATGTTGTCATGGATATTCTATACAGCGGAGGATGAGAAAAGCTACTTAAGAAAACTTTTCTTTTTTACCCCAGCAGTTTCCTCCACTGAAGTTTATGATTTGTAACCGCCAAAGCTGGTTAATTTGTTGACTTGAAGCGGGAAACACAAACTCAAACTCAGATTTTGTTCCAAAACACAGACCTCTAGTGCCTAAACAAATAATGTCAAGTACAACTAGATTGCACCCTTTTATATTATATCCACAGTTTTGTGCTTTTTTGTTGCAGTCATGGGGTGTTTACAATAACACAGAGATCTTGGTAAACAAGCCTTGGAGAGCCAGCCGGTGTTTCCGCCTAAAATCACAGGAGATGAGGGAAAGGAAACACAAAATGTCGGACATTTTGTAATTTGTTTGTCAACTATATTTGGACTTTTTTGTTGTTGCGTTTGTCAAATACATTTTGCTTTTAGAAACTCAATGTTCTCATTGTGGAAGTTACTTATACACTTAAGTTCTTATAAAAACATGTATTTCTGATGTGTTTCTTTAGTTGTTAGGAATTGCTGGCAAGTTTCTCAACATGTCATGTAACTTCTGCAGCTGTTGATGCTCCCTGCAACACCTATAGGCCCATTTAAATGATTGACAATTATTGGGCATATATGTGGGAAAACATTATTTTAATGTGTTGAGGATTTAGCTTTTTTTTTTTTTTTTCATCACCCAGATAGGCTACACATTATTTATTTTAGAAAAAAAAGTGTATTTTCCAGGGACGTGTCTACACAGCTTCAAAGCACTATAGAATAAGGAAACAGTTGATAGGTCTATATAGGCCTATGCTTATATATTTTCCCTAAATTATTTTGGCTCCACAAAATGTTTGTATTTTTGTCTAGATTTACCTCTGTAGTGCTGAAAGCTTTTGGCTACAAAAGGTGAGGCTACAGCTGTTGGTGCTAAAGACCCCATGCACGCAGTCACGCACGATCACGCACGCAACGCACACACACACACACACACACACACACACACACACCCACACACACACTAACACATGCCTATAACAAAACCCCTCATTCATTGCGATAGGCAACAGGCATGCATGCTGTGTTATATGATTTATTGCATTCATTACCCCCCCCCCCCCCCCCTCCCGCACACCTGGCTTATTTCTTTAATGTGTGTTTATTAATATGCATTTCCTCTATGCATCAAAATCAACACGGTTAAGGCCTTATTGACGAATTGGTCTTGAGGAAATGGGTCTGCGCGCAGGCCCATCAATAGATGGCATGTGCGCTTCTTTATACTCACTACTGGGAATAACATGCAGAGGAGGACCGGCGGGGCAAGCAGGCAGGCAGCGCGCCCGCGTGCCCGCGCCTGCGTGTGTGCGTGCGTGCATCTGTGCAAGGGCGTGTGTGTATGTGTGTGTTCGTGTGTGTGCGTGTGTGTGTGTGTGTGTGTGTGTGTGTGTGTGTGTGTGTGTGCGTATGCGTGTGTGTGTGTGTGTGTGGGCGCGCGCGCTCGTTTGTGTGTGTGCGTGCGCCGAGTTTATTGAAAGAGTTCCTCTCTCCCCCCCCCAACCCCAACCCCCACCCACCCACCACCCACCCCCATTCTCCCTCCTCCTCCACCACCCCCCCCCCCTTCCTCCCTCCCCTCCCCTCCGGCCCAGGCAGCGGCAGCCTGGGTGGTCTCCCCCTCTCTCTCTCCCTCGCTCGCTCTCTCTCTCTCTCTCCCTCTCTCTCCACTTTGGTGAGCTGTTGCTTAGCAGCTAATAATAGGCGATGTTTGCAAAGTAATTTGCCTCTTCCTTGGCCAATGGGAGCCGGAGCACTTTTCCATCAAACCTCCCTTTTCAGGATCCGCCGAGAGGCGAGCTGCTCCAAATGTTACCGCTACGGGACCGGAGTTAGACCTGACACGGACGGCTCAGTCGTAGGCTACTACTACTACTACTACTACTACTACTACTACTACAACTACTACTACTACTACTATTACTACTACCACTACTACTACTACTCCTTCCCCCCCATCCTTACCCCAGAGAGACGTTTGTTTTATAAGCTATCGGGACGAATGAAGACTGAAGGACCTATACGGATTTGGGCGCATAATGTTGGGATGGAGTCTGGAGACTCGTTGGGCTCCCAGGAAGACTAGAGAGCCGTCTCCCCCCTTCAGCCTCCTCCACATCCTCCTTCCCCCTCCTCACCCCGCATCCAGCGGCGGCGCTGGATGCGCTCCTCGCCTATGTTGGATTAAAACCGACGCGTTGTTGTTGTTGTTGTTTTTCCGCCGCCGCCGCGCTCCCGAACTCGCTCACCCCCCGCGCCCGCGTAACGAAGACGGCGGACGACGTCCCCTCGCTCACCCACCGCGGGGCCACCATGGCCTCGGATCGCGGGGTCCCGGGGGCCGGGCTCTGCGGAGAGCAGCGACCACCACCGCCACCGAGTTACACGCGGCGCTCGCAGCCGCGTGCCGCCGCCGCTTCCTCCGCCGCGCCGCCGCCGCCGCCACCGGAGGACCAGCAGCTCCGGATACCGAGCTATTGCCACGCCGCGTTCGCACTTAAACAGATTTCAAAGGTGATGCAATGGTTGTTAGGATACCGCGGTGCGGGATATGAAGGCGGCTTTCATTCAGCCGGTTTCCTAGAGAAGGGTTGACTTGGGTGTTTTTTTTTTTGTACAAGAAAAAAAGGGAGAAAATAATAGAAATTGCGTTGGGGGGGGGGTGGGGGGGGGGGGCACCGCAGTGTTTACTACGACCGGACGGTTCCGTTGTGGGAGAGCCGTCCCACACGCGAGTCCTCCCGTCGGGGCTGCCGTGTGTTTATTTATGAATGAACACACGTTGTTCCATTCATTTTTTTTTTCTTTCTTTCTTTCTTTCATTTTTTTTTTCTTTCATTTTTTTTCTCCTTTTAATAACAATAATAAGAAACACCGCGGGTAGGTTTGTAAAAGTGGGGCTATCGCCTGTTCGCTGCTGTTGACGTGCGTGATTCGGCTTTGTTAAGGAGAGAGAGAGAGAGAGAGAGAGAGAGAGAGAGAGAGAGAGAGAGAGAGAGAGAGAGAGAGAGAGAGCGAGAGAGAGAGAGAGAGAGAGAGAGAGAGAGAGAGGGGCGAAGACCCAACAGTGGGCTCTGTGTGTGTGTGTGTGTGTGTGTGTGTGTGTGTGTGAGACGTGGAGGGTCCCCCTGTGCAGGAATTTGCTGATTGAGTTTGAAGCATCTCCGGACCGCCCGTACACTTGGACCGCTTTCAGCACCGTGGAGCGAAACCACAACACTGGTGCTGTCCCCCTGTGCAACACAGCCCAGTGGATAGGGATAGGGATTGAGTGGCTTTACACAGCCATAACTTAACCTAAAGGTGCTGCGTGTTGATGTTGTAGCCTGATGTAAGGGTAGCCTATTAGTTATTGGGTGTTATCTTCCACTGTAAAAGTTTGATTTGAAAGAGTTTGATATAGCTATGATATCATTGCATCATAGGCTACTGTTGTAGGCTGCATGTCAAACAGGGCTTGGTGATCGTATCCTGTTGGCATTCACCTATTCCTATATTTGTAAAACAAACTGTCACAGACAGGAGAAAGCAATAGGCTGCACACGTGCGTCAGACCACTGAATATACTCTAGACAGTCTTATAATAAAGAACAGGCTCAGTGACACCTAGTGTGTCACAAGAGACCTGCTAGGTAGCCTAGTTGCAGGCTTTAGATCCATCATATCAAACCTGGTATACAATTTTCATCTAATTTCCTCACAATCAGCTTCAGTAGTCCCTTGCCAAACCAAATTATTATTATTATTAATAATAATGGGATCCTACACGTCGGTATTTAAAAAGTGCTCAATACAGAACTTGTCTGCTGAGATGCTAAGAATTGAGACCCAGCCGTGAAACAGAAAAAAAAACAAGTGTGGATTCTTACTGGAATACATGAGGTGGTAGACCTCTACAGAACCACCTGGGAGAGAACGGTATTCAGCTAAACTGCCAATACACACATTCATATTTCACACACATCAACATGCAGGCCTATGCTTACGGTGGTAGTTAGCAACATGCTATCTTAGCATTTCATGATCTGTTTTTTTGGGCTCCACTCGAAGCTTTATGCCCCATCCAAACAATGTACAGCGCCATAGATTTAATTCATGCATGTTGTGTTATTTTCTTATTCTGGTGGTGGCTGGCGTCTCTCCTGGCTATGGTGGCCTATATAGCCTTGCTGTTCTATATGCACGCCATAGATATATATATATATATATATATATATATATATATATATATATATATAGTGAAACAGAGCTATATCCAATGAACAACAGCCTGTGATAACACTTCCCATCTCTTCTCCAGGGTAAGGCGGTGGGTCAGAAAGCGCCGCTGTGGATCCGCGCGCGGTTCCAGGCCCTGCTCTTCTCTCTGGGCTGCCACATCCAGAGGCACTGCGGGAAGGTGCTCTTCATCGGCCTGCTGGTGTTCGGAGCGCTGTCCGTGGGGCTCCGGGTGGCCGCCATCGAGACGGACATCGAGCAGCTCTGGGTTGAAGGTGAGTCCAACGAAGACGCTGCTCTTCACCCCCCTGTTCATCTGTCATGCCTGTCTCTCAACTCAAAAACAGGATATGGCTCTGTGTGTGTGTGTGTGTGTGTGTGTGTGTGTGTGTGTGGTTACTTTGGTACTTGTAACACTGACGTAGTTTTGCACGAATGTCACTCATCGTGAATACTTGGGTTCGGGTTGGATTGGAGTTTGTACGACAGTGGTGGTGGGTGGTGGAGGAGAGGCACGGCGGCCATGTTGGTTGCCACTGCTAGGTATATAGGGAGTATAGCAGTCAGTGGTCTGACTGAGTGGATAACTGTGGCTCCACTTGACTGGTTGTAATGGTTGATAAGTTCAGTTTTTGTATTATTATTCCTTTTTTTTTTACGTTTAAGGATTAGTACTAATAATAGTGAATTGGTGGTTTTGTCTGTGTTGTGGCTGTGTGAGCTGGCTATGGTCCACAATGACATCATGTGTTATTGCAGCTATACTACACTTCAAAACTACACTTATAACCAAACGTTGCCTTTTAGTTGCCTACTCTACCTCACTCTATCTCCTTTTATCTCACCCTCTCTCTGCCATCTTCTGTCACATACACCTTCATTGTTTTTGCTACTGTTGTTTTTCAGTCCACTGCTTAAAAACCCCTTCACTACTTCGGACGACACACAGCGTTTGGATTGTCTTCAGTTTATCTGTACATTTTCAGTGACAGGGGCAGCACCTTTATTTGTTTTCTTTTCTCCTTCTTCTTCCCCTTCTTCTTCTTCTTCTTCTTCTTCTTCTTCTTCTTCTTCTTCTTCTTCTTCTTCTTCTTCTTCTTCTTCTTCTTCTTCTTCTTCTTCTTCACACTGGCCAAATTCTTTTTAAACCCCCAGGCTTTCAGCCGTGGGGCTGATCCGTGCAGCAGATGGGCTGTGTGAATGGTTAGCCATCTTTGAGGGGCTCTGACCCCTCCCCCCGCCCGGCTCCCTGTGTGGTCTCTAACTATTCTTGGATTCCATTCAACAAGAGGCAGGCAGGCAGGCAGGCAGGCAAGCAGGCACCACCTCCCTTAACCCCCCCCCCCGCCCCTGTCCCACTAACCCCACCTCCCCTCCTTACAAGTACGAGAAAAAAAAGGAAAAAAAATACATATAAGTGAATGCAGCTGAAGTTTACCCACCTGTTTTGCACGCTCTAAAAGCACCACAGCAGTTGGTGAATATAAACAGACTCTATATTGGTGTGGGGGGGGGGGGGGCGGTGGTTGAAGCCCACCAAGTCACCGGCGATCGCAGGAGGTGGGTGGGTGTGTGTGTGTGTGTGGGGGGGCCCCGGTCCCTTGAGGAGACTTACGGAGGTGTCGAAAAAAGTAGTGCAGGCTCCATGTTCCCGGGCTTTCTCCAGCTAAACTCAAATATAATCACCGAGGTGGGGTTGGGGGGGGGGGGGGCGAGGGGGGGGGTGATTAGGGGTGGCGAGGAAAAAAAAAAAAATAATACAAACGCTTGTCTCATTGCAAAAAGGAGAAAAAAACAATTCAGAAGAAAACACAAAAAGGAGACAACGATTTTAGCGCCCCCTCGCCGTCGCTTTATTCTGGCCAGTGTAACTCTTGAGGATTAGCCCCTGAGCTAATTGGTAGCACTCTTAAAGGAGATGTTTGGATGTTTGTGTGCCAGTTGTTTTGCCACGGACTTGAGAGCGTTGAACCGAGGGCTGAAAAGGAATGCTGTGCCTTTAAGAGGCTGTGGCCGTGTTTCTAAAGTTTCTGCCTGCCTTGTTTCCACCAATACCCCATTGACAAAGCTGCTAGCGCCTCAATGGAGAGTAAAGTGGTTCGGTAACAAGGAGAGGTTAGTTCTCACACGCATACACATTCTCCCTCTCTCTCTCACACACACACACACACACACACACACACACACTCGTATGCATGTGAACACACACACACACACATACTCACACACACACACACACTCGTGCAAAATCCTCAAAGGAAGTAAATATGTTATCCTTGTGTGTCTTTATGTCTCCTTTGGAGGCAAAACCTAAAGATGTACATAGAGTTACTTCTCTGTTTAATTGCCCACTTTTTTTCCATTTGCGGACTATTTGGTTTTTGTGTTGTGACATGGTTATAGAGGTTGACACCTTGGACACAGCTGGGGGTTTATGTAGGGAGGGACAGATGCTGCACGTCGTATACCTGCTTAACAGTGATAACTGTCCCCACTGCATAAACACACACACACACACACACTCGTTATATGTGGCACCTTGGCTGGGGACAGCTTCCCTTTACGGTCTGCCGGCTGCCCATTTGTGTATGTGTGTGTGTGTGTGTGTGTGTGTGTTCCATCCCTACCTATCTACCCACCTACATGTCTGTCTGTCTGGCTGTCTGACTGTCTCTCTGTCTGCGTGCCAGCCCTGTGAAGTTAGACCACCAGCACTGTTTTGCTAATTGCTTCCTCCCTCCTACAACACCGGCCCACATGTAAACCACAGCGATGACCAAACACATTCATCCGGAGCAGGGATAGTTTAGCTCCGAAAGCGCATTCTGGACTTCCCTGTAAAACTCCAGGAAAACATACGTACGTAGGCGTCATGAGGTTTGAGGTGAACTCGCGTCTACATTTTTGTGTGCTGCACTCACACATCGAATGTAGTGCATTGGTTAGTTTTAGCGAAACCTAAAACTGTGTGTTAAAGTTCAAGAAAAGAAAAGGAGGTTGTGTGGGTGTGGGGGTCGGCCGTTGGTTTATATTCACACACCTGTGTAGGTAAGCATGAGACGGGTGCTGGCAGAGATATCTCTGTTTAGTCTGACAGGGGGATTAAGCACCATTTTCTGGCTCACCGGTGTTTTGTCGCTGTAGAGCCCAGAGACAGGCGGTTAGCCGCAGTTTTTTTCCCCCTTCTCCTTTTAGAAAGTCGCACTAGAAAGTCTCATTGATAAGAGTGTTCACCATATGGCAACATCAGTGAGTTACTTTTATGTGTCTGTTTAGGTTTAAATGAATTTATGTATGGATATTGTAGGCTATATCTTCATACCTTTTTGTTTATCTAAGTTTGTATATATGTAGTCGTGAGTGTGAGCAGACATCAGTGTGTGTGTGTGTGTGAGCTGGGCATGGTGTGGCTCAGTCTGAAATGTCCACATTGAGGAACGAGGGATCAGTAAAAAAAAAAAAAAGAGATGTAAGGAGATAGGAGAAGATATTGGGGGTTGGGTTCAAGGAGTCTGGCTCTTGGTTAAAGTGTTATTTTGATATTTTTGGTCAAGTCATTTTTGTATATCTTGAAACTTTATTTTCCAATTTGTTCATCGTTCACATGTTTGGTTTTATAATGACTAATAGCTAGCTGTCCAAAAATTAGCCAATTGAGAAAGAGCCTGTTCTTACACCATGCGTAGGCCTACCGCGTGCCCCATTAGGGAGGCCATGTTGAAAAGACAACAGTAAAGAGGTAAAAGAGCAGGGTCAAACACAACACAATAGGAATTAGTCACCAGGCTAGGGCACACAGGAGGGTCACTGCAGCCCAAATGTCCAGCCATGAACTCGCTAGACTAGCCTGGCTAGCTAGCCAATAGGTTGGGACACACAACTTTAAAAAAAAATACATGCAATAAAAGAGATTTAAAGAGTGCGAACGATACACTTTTGCATTTTTTGCGTAAATGAGTTAAAGCACATGTGGGCATTAGTGTGTTTGGAGCAGTTTCTCTAAACAAACCCGGTTAGCGGCGGCGGCGGCCACAGCAGCAGCAGGTAAATGCTATGATTCATTGGAGAGCACAGAGCAGCCCCGTTCAGACAGAGAAAGAGAGCTCTATGAGGCATTATCGGAGGTGAATAGTGCACGGCAGTGCCCCAGCTAGACAAATAAACTCCCCAGCGCGCTCTGGGCCCAGGACCTCACCGGTGGAGAGAACAAACAAGACCAGAGTCAACCTGGGTCACTTCTAAATGTTTATTTCAACCAACCTCCCCCCTAAACTCCCCCACCCTCCGTCCTCACACCTAAGGCTCTCTATCACCACCCACCACCCAGCCACCTCCTCCTCCCCACACACAAACATGCTTTTTTTTCAACGGACCACCCCCCAACAAACAAACATTGGCAAGAGGAGCACAATATAAATGATAGGCTCGCTTGCACTTGATTCAAAGCACACACACACATGGTTCTCCTTGAAATTAGTCTTGCTGCATTTTTTTTTTGATGAGTTGTGGGTTTACGGAGATTCGTATTGTGTACATAAAGACATATACGTAACTGCAAGGCTTAAAACTGCTGCCACGCGAGGCAATAGCCAAATGTGCCACAAACGTAGCTTTTAAAACAGTTTAGCAAATGAGTAGTAAGTAATGATGTTTATTCTCTAACTAAAGTGGAAGGAGTGTCTGTATGTATGTATATCCTTCGATTTTCTGGACAACCATTCGTCCAATCAACTTCACACGTGGCAGGTGTATTGCTGAGGACCCGGGGAATCGAGGGTCGAGGGTGAAGTTTTTTGGATGAGTGGTTCTCGAAAAAGCTGCAAGTAGCAATACTGGAGGTCAAGCAATCGGCCCGTTGCAAACAGGCACGTTTTGAACGGGCACTGCACTAGTTGTAAGAAAGCTTGAGAGTTGCAAACAGGTGATGAAAGCTCGAGCAGTATCTCTCAGTGTGTGACGCCCTTTCTGTCCTAACTTAGGAGCAACCTTTGTGTTCGGTGTTCGCAAAATAAAGCAACACCAGTCACCTTAGGAACCACACCATTTCCCTCCCTCTTTACACCAAGTCGAGAACTGAGAGAGAGAGAGAGAGAGAGAGAGAGAGAGAGAGACAGACAGACAGACAGACAGACAGACAGACAGAAAAAAAGAGAAAATTGTCTTGGTAGTTGAAGGGATAAAAAGAAATGGTTCCTTGAGCTCAATAAATTCATTTCTCATCTGAATGAGACCAGCAATGTGGAAAAATTTTGCTTTTCAGGCGGGGATGAATGTATGTTTCAACCACACATTAAGCAGTATTAGCGGTCAGTGGAGTGTCTAATGTGTCTATTTTTCACAGTGGCCAACACTGCCCATGATTAGCATAATTAGCAGAGGCAGGCCCATACATATGGAAATAGAAAGTGCCTAAATGCCAACCCAAGTGGAAATTTATGTGTGGTGTGCTAACACCACTGGCACATCTGAATAGAATGTAAGTGAAACTGATTATTTCTTACATTGTAGCCGTTGCAGCTATTTCTCCTGTCCCTTAATGTTAGATGTTCAACTTTTAAGTTTTATCTTCTGGTTATTGACTTTTCCTTTATAAACCAGGTAAAATTATATTTTTATTAGATTAAATTTGTTCCCCCCTATTTTACGACATTATTGCATTTATTCTGGTTTCCCCTATTGTAGCCGCCCTTGAATATTGATGAACATACACGCGCATGCGCACACACACACACATACACACACTCACACACACACTGTATTTCTATAGGTAAGATACCAAAGAGCCAACCTCTCTCCCTCCCCCCCCACCCCCCATCCCCAGCTTCACTCCCACCCGACTCCTCCATTGTTTTACTGGCTGGGAAAGTTTTGGTCCATTTGCTTTTGCTGTTAAAAAAAAAAACTTTCCCTTTTATTTTATTCTGCTGTTTGTTGGGAAACATCTGAAAGAAATTGGAGCCTTGAATGACAAAGGGTTTGCATTCAGTATGTAGTTGCACTGAGTTTGTATGGGGGGTAACCCACCATCTGCTCTGGGCAGCCCCGCCAAGGATGTGCCCTTGCTGGGGGAACTCCTCCCCGGGTCCTCCCTAGTTCCTAAACTATTGAGCAGTACCCGACATTGGTAATGGAGAGCTGCCAATAAGATTGGACCACAGAGATCTTATTGATGCACGGAGGCAGACTGAAATCACAAAATGAAACCCATTGTCAGTCCTAAAAATAAATCTGTCCCGGGTGCATTTTTTGGGTCCAATCCGAGAGATAGGTTATGCTGGTCTTACCCGTATAGCAGGTAACAACACACATGTCTCTTCCAGCCCTCTTGGTCTTGTGGGGCTTCCTCCATAACAGCATGAGGCCTTTCAGAGGCCCCCTAATCCAGCTAATCTACCACACTAAACTTTGAAGGTGGCCGGTCTGACCTAGCATGGCCTAGAACTGGGACTCGGACGGTTGGCTAGAACAACGGACACAAGGGACTAGAACGACGAGAGGAGAAGAGGAGGGAAATGGGTAAAGAGTTTAATGGTGGCTTCCTCTTGGAAGCCAGATGTGAGAAGCCATATATTTTACTGGTGTTAAAGGTTTGTACCACCGATGAGCCATTGGTTTTTGTCGGAGCTGGGAGTTTGGGCGTGTGATGTTGTGGACTTAAAGGACGGGTGGAGAGGAAATTACAGTTATTAGAGGACACAGGGTCCAGTAGTAAGTTGACACCAGGAAAAAAAAAAAGAAGAAAACTCTGGGATATTTTGACAGGAAATAATTGATATTCCTTTATCCCTAGTCCATTCAACTTAACATTTGAATAAAATTCTTTCCAAACACACTGAGAAGTCCTTTTGAGAAGCATGTCATTCGATCGATTAAGATCATGCCTTTTCCACTCAAAAGGCTTCAACACTATTTTCTCCCAGTGGTGGGGTGTTTTTTGGGGGGGAACTGTCTCTTTAAGGCAGAGTGGAGAACTGGGGGGGAGAGAGAGAACGAGAGAGAAAGAGAGAGAGAAAGAGGGTGGAGGGGGATTGAAAGGAAAAGAGAAAGGGGGGAAAAAGACAGAAACCAAAAGACTGGAAGAACGACCAAATAAAAGAAAAGGACCAGTCTTCCATATTGGGGCAAGTGGCTTGAACCAGACCAGACCAGAAACCGAAACCGGCAAACTCAGAGCAAGCAGCCGGCTGGGTTGGGGCTAAACCAGGGGTTGAGCAGAGCAGGCGAGAGAGCGAGCGAGAGCGTGAAAGAGAGGGAGAGAGAGAGAGCTAGCAGGGCTGCCTGGGTGGTCCAGATGGGAGGAACGAGACACAAATAGCTATAATTTACTTCAGGAGGGCTGTAATTACAGAGCCAGAGTCTCCGAGCCACCCAGTTCCTGTAGGGATCAAAACCCCAACGCTGCAGACGAGAACATACGAAACGTCAACTGTTACCAGACGCCAAGGACGTCCGCAAACTGACACAGAGAACGGGCTTCGTTTGTGGGGTCGCGTGCGCATCTGAAGTCCTGTGTTGTGGGGGGAACTCCATAGAGGTTGCTCTCCGACCACCATCTCACGCATGTACCACTGAGGAGGAACGAAGTACAATTTCGCTCTTTTAGTTCACACGAACAGCAATGTCAAGAATGCAACTGGGGGGCTGAAGGAGAAAGAGAGGAAGAAAGAAGGGAAGAAAGAAAGACACATTCAGGCCAAATCGTCCCAGAAAGAAAGGCAGGAGTACATGAAAGAACTGTAAAAAATGTCAACTTTTTCTGAAATGATTACAATACATTCTCTAGCAATCCTCCCACAATGGTAGAGGTTTCCCCCGGTGTCTCTCGCCCACTCTTCGTCCCTCTCTCCGGGGGTTGCCATGTAGCGGGGCAGGGGGGTGGACGGGGCCCGCGGGACGGGGGCAGGCTGGCCCTCTGTGATCCAGCGCGGCATGTTTTATGTCCACTTGGCACGGCCGCTCGTCCCCCCGGCTGGTAAACTCTTTTCAGGGCAACCTCCTGTAATTAGGGGGAGTGCTGGACTCTACTGCACAGCGCAGTACAGTGGTCTCTCTCTCTGTCTCTGTCTCTCTCTCTCTCTCGCTCTCTTTCTCTCTCTCTCTCGTTCTCTCGTTCTCTCTCTGTCTCTGTCTCTCTGTCTCTCTGTCTCTCTCTTTCTCTTGTTCTCTCTCTGTCTCTCTCTCTGTCTCTGTCTGTCTGTCTGTCTCTCTCTCTCTCTCCCTCTCTCTCCCTCTCTCTCTCTCTCTCTCTCTCTCTCTCCATCCTCTATTGTGCGGGAGTCCCCCCTTTCGTGCAAACGTTGCCATCACATTTCTTGCAGTTATTCTACCTTTCTCTCATTTTTCTCTCATCACTCTATTCCACCCCTCCACCCCCCCCCCAACTAACCAGTAATTAAACAGTAATTACTGTTCACTCTCCTTCTCTCGCTCAAATTTTGTCTGACTATACTCCTCCTTGCCTTCTTGGTGTTTTCTCTCTCTCTCTCTCTCTCTCTCTCTCTCTCTCTCTCTCCCTCTCCCTCTCTCCTCTAACCATGCGAGGTGCGTTCAATTCATTTTATTCGTCCACTCAGCACATCAGCGGCCACCGGTGCAGACATGTGTTCTCAGTTTAGCATCAAGAGCCGCCGAGTCACTGACGGCACCGCTCCTCTGTTTCACCATGAAATGTCATTTAAGAAGCATATTCATGCAGCTACCACCGCCGTGCCCGTACCGTATCTGGTGCCCCGTGTCATGTGGTGGAGCCTTCTGGAGGGCGGCTCCGGGCCCACTTCCCCCCAACCTAATAGGGCACATCTGTTACGCAGAAGAAGAAGAAGAAGAAGAAGAAGAAGAAGAAGAAGAAGAAGAAGAAGAAGAAGAAGAAGAAGAAACCAATGAGAAACTACTCATTTGCTCTTTACTGTGACTCATGTGAATTGCCTTGAGGAAAGAGAAACAGAAAAACACATGCACACTTGCATATGTTTGTGAATATGTGGGAATGAATGTATGCC
>JAOPHQ010005703.1:297500-305000 GCA_030340625.1 Merluccius polli
TTCACCTGAGGCCTGGAATTAACATCCCCTTTAAGGTACCTTTAAAGAGACAAGTTAAATTGTCATACTCTATCCCCCCTTGTAGTCGTCCTTTGCGTGTCGGCTTTACTTAATGGCGTGTTTGTGAACTCTCTCTCTCGGCAGGAGCGCACCGGAGACTGTCTGCGTCGCACGGGCACCAGCGTGGCTCTGACCTCCGTCAACAACATGCTGGCCTTCTTCATGGCCGCTCTGGTCCCCATCCCTGCCCTCAGAGCCTTCTCACTGCAGGTGAGAAGACACACACTCACACACACACTCACATACACACGCTCACTTTCATTTCGAGGAAAGAAACCCAGTATCTTTCTATAGTGCTGCTGCCAACTGTTAGTGTGCATGTGCATGTGTGTGGTGCGTGTGTGTGTGTGTGTGGGGGGGGGGGGTTGCCTGCATGTGTGTCTGCCTGTGCAGAGTGATGCAGAGATAAAACAGGAGACAAAGTGAGAGAAAGAAAGAAAGACAGAGAGAGAGAGGGAGACAGAGAGAGAGAGAGAGAGAGAGGGGCGTGGATCAGTATATCACTGGGCCGTCAGGGCGGTTTGCTGTGATCTGTGGGACCAGCTGTGGGTGGTCCGAGAAGCGCACGCACGTGTACCGTGCACGCATGCTGGAAACCACAGCCAGTTAGAATGTCAGCTCCAGGGACTGGGGTGGCCGAGGAGACCATGGTGGGGAGGGGGGGGGGGGGGGGGTGCCTCAGACTCACAACATTCACCCCCCCCCCCCCCCCCCTCCCCTTCCCAACCCACACTGTTCTCTCTCACTCTCTCTCTCTCTGTCTCTCTCTGGCGTTCCCCGCCTGGCTCACTTACTGTTCCTGGCTGGTGATTTAGAGTCAGAGGCTTTTCTTTCGCTTTCTGGGCTTTGGTCCGAGGTACTATAAAAGAAAAGAAGAAGAAGGAGCTCGGGTTTAGAGCTGCCCCACTCTCAGCTCCTCCCAGCGGGGAGAGAGAGAGGGAGAGAGAGATATAGAGAGTAGAGAGAGAGAGAGAGGGAGACAGAGAAAGAGAGAGAGAGACACGGAGGACATTATTATTTTTATTAACTCCTCCTCTATCTCTCCCCAGGCGGCGGTGATTGTGGTGTTCAACTTCGCCATGGTGCTGCTCATCTTTCCCGCCATCCTGAGCCTGGACCTCCACCGGCGCGAGGACAAGCGTCTGGACGTGCTGTGCTGCCTCTACAGCCCCTGCGCCGACCGCGTCATCCACCTGTCGCCGCACGAGCTCTCCGACGCCGCCGAGCACGCGCCGTCCGCCGCCACCGCGGTGGGCTCCACCATCACCACCAGCACCCACATCACCACCACGGTGCAGGCGTTCACCCAGTGCGACGCGGCAGGGCAGCATATTGTCACCATCCTGCCCCCCACCTCCCAGATCTCCACCGGCCCCGCCTCCATCATCGTCTGCTCCCCGCCCGCCCAGCCGCGAGGAGGTAGGTCAAAAGGGCTGACTTTGTTGGCTCGCCATAGCGTTGAATTAGCTAATAGTTACTGGGTGCTAGCGTTGTGAGGAATGATACTTTGAAGGACAAATGAACAATGAATTTGTTTTATGATCGCTTTGCTCCACACAGCATTGTTGAATACATGATTCTGATTAGTCATCCAACCATGACCTCATCCATAGCTAATTATTCCCCAGTTGCTTTTTCTTCAGATATTAACTTTCAGTTAGCTATTAGTCATTTGGTTCTGTTGGATTCCCCAGCCATCCAAACCCCAGTTCACTCATCTGCTTCTCTTTCCTTCTTTTCCCAACCCCTCCATAGCTGCCAGCCCCTGCACCCCTACCGCCCCCGCCGCCGCCACCACCTCCGTCCCGGACCCTTACGGCTCCCAGCTCTTCGCCCCCAGCTCCAGCTCCACCCGGGACCTCCTGGCCCAGGTGGAGGACTCCAAGGCGGGAGGGGGCAGCCGGGAGTGCGTGCCGCTGCCCTTCCTGCGCTGGAACCTGTCGGCCTTCGCGCGGGACCGCTATGCCCCGCTGCTGCTGAAGCCCCGGAGCAAGGCGGCGGTGGTGGTGCTGTTCCTGGGCCTGCTGGGCCTGGGCCTGTACGGCACCACCATGGTGCACGACGGCCTGTACCTGACGGACGTGGTGCCGCGCGACACCGAGGAGCACGCCTTCATCGACGCGCAGTTCAAGTACTTCTCCTTCTACAACGTGTACCTGGTGACCATGGGCGGCTTCGACTACGCCCGCTCCCAGCGGCTGCTGGTGCAGCTGCACAACGCCTTCACATCCGTGCGCTATGTGGTGCGCGACTCCGACCACCGGCTGCCCCGCATGTGGCTGCACTACTTCCAGGATTGGCTGCGAGGTGAGCTGGAGCCACGATGGAGAGTTGAGAGCGCGCAGCCGATAGCTGTTGCGTTTTGTGCGTGTGTGTGTGTGTGTATGTGTGTGTGTGTGGGTGGGTGCGTGGGTGGGTGTGTGTGTGTGTGTTTCTGAAAATCGATCTTCCCTCAGAGGGTTGTTTGATGGTGATGTCAGAGGGCCGGTGCAATGATTGACAGGCTGCTCGCTCATGTTTTCCTGTCATTAAGAGTATGTGTGTGTGTGTGTGTGTGTGTGTGTGCGTGGGTATGTGAAAGTTTAAAGGGTGAGGGAAAGTTCACCCGCATGCACCTGGACTCAGGGTTTGGGAGGTAGACTGGTAGAGGTCACAGGTTATCTGTGTGTGTGGGTATGTGTGTGTCTACCTGCATGCATGTGTGTGTGTGTGTGTGTGTGTGTGCACACATTTGCCTGCGTGTGTATGTGTGTGTGTGTGTGTGTGTGTCCCAGGGCTATGTCCTGTCAGAGGGCTCAGTCAAGAGGAAGTAATAGCCAGCAGGTCAACCAAAGCCATTCCTCTAAAGCAGAGCCTACGGAGGAGAGCCGGCTTTGAAGAAGGGTCGCCCTGCTTAAACAAAAAGACCTTCCTGTCGCTCCATTGTTTACAAAGGAAAGCTGAGAATGTGTGTGTGTGTGTGTGTGTGTGTGTGTGTGTGTGTGTGTGTGTGCGTGTGTGTGTGTGTGCGCGTGTGTGTAAGTGTGTGTGTAAGTGTGTGTGTGCACATGTGCTTGTGTGTGTGTGTTTCATGGTGTGAAAGTGAAGTGTTTTTCCATGCAGTTGCTTAAGGGTGCGTTCCAACAGAATGAGTGGAGACGTTTGGATGAGAAGGATGTTCTGTATGCCCACCATGTGTGTGATTGCGTCGCACATCGTATGAGATGTACGAAATTATACAACCGTTTACATTTGACCCACACAGCTCCCGGAAGCACAACGTCATAATCAACGATATATAAATATACATCTATTTATTTTGTTTACCCGTAGGTCTCCAGTCTGCGTTCGATGCGGACTGGGAAGCGGGTCGGATAAGCCAGGACAGCTATCGCAACGGCACCGAGGACGGGGTCCTGGCCTACAAGCTGCTCATCCAGACGGGATCCAAGAAGGAACCTTTCAACTACAGCCAGGTACGTCAAAGCGCTGGAATGTCAACATCCGCTCCATGCAAACGATGGACAGGTTCTTTCCAGGGTTTTGTATAACGAATGCAATCTGTGTGACGGGGATGGGGGGGGGGGGGGGGGGGGGGGGGGGGCTGGAGTGGAGTTTGACATGATGTCATCGGTCTAAGACACACACACACACACACTCAGGTTTTAGTTCTTGCTGATTTATGACAAGCGTCGCTCATAGATCTTTGTACTGAGCTGTGATTGGTTGGATCATTAGAAAATAATATTTTAGTTTGTCAGATAAAGCAAGCAACATTAAGATACTTTGGACGCTGGTAACTTGTGATGCTATTTTCTTTTTTAATGACATTTTGTAGACTAAATGATTCATTGAAAAAAATGATCATTAGATTAATCGACTACGAAAATAATCATTAGTCGCAGCCCTAGATCGTAGTCTTAAACGGCCTCTTCCTGTCCCTTAGCTGACGTCCCGTCGCCTGGTGGACGCCGAGGGTCTCATCGCGCCCGAGGTCTTCTACATCTACCTGACGGTGTGGGTGAGCAACGACCCTCTGGGCTACGCAGCCTCCCAGGCCAACTTCTACCCCCACCCCAGGGAGTGGATCCACGACAAGTATGACACCACCGGGGAGAACCTGCGCAGTGAGTATTGGGCTTTGCTCTTCTTTGGTTGTAGTTTTTGGGGCAGATTTTTGTTTGTCTTTCTTTAAAAAAAACTGTAATAATAATAATAATAATAATAATAATAATAATAATAATAATCACGTCTCTTTCCGCTTCCAGTCCCTGTTGCCGAGCCACTGGAGTTCGCTCAGTTCCCCTTCTACCTGAACGGCCTGCGGCAGACCAGCGACTTCGTGGAGGCCATCGAGAGCGTGCGCGCCATCTGCGACGAATTTGAGCGCAAGGGCGTGTTGAACTACCCCAACGGATACCCCTTCCTCTTCTGGGAGCAGTACATCGGGCTGCGGCACTGGTTCCTCCTTGCCATCAGCGTGGTTCTGGCCTGCACCTTCCTGGTCTGCGCCATCCTGCTGCTCAACCCCTGGACCGCCGGCATCATCGTGAGTCAGCGCACCAGTTCCATTTCTTTCTTCTTTCTGTTTTTGTTGCTCTCCTGGGCTCCTCTTTAAGGCGCCAAACAGACTTGGGGGAAATGTGTTGTGTCGAAAAATCAACAGTGCTTATTATAAGCCGCTTTTTTTAATTAGGAACGGCCGAGCTGATGAAACAAGATGTTTTTTGTTTCATGAGCTGTTGAAAAGTGTCAGGGATCCCCAGGCCCTCCCCACACCCAACAAACAGGCTGAGATTGTGTGCAACTCAGATCGCAATTCCAGGCAAAAAAAACCCCAACAATCAAAACAACCTTCATTTGTCAAAAAGACAGATCTCTTCTCCTCTTCCTCCATGTTTCCTGTTTCAACCCTACTTCCATCCATCTTTTTTTTTTCAATGTTTTTTTTCTGACTCTGCCACCTATTCATTCTGTTCTCCATGAGCCTTATTCTCCAAGCACCATCATCATCATCATCATCATCATCATCATCATCATCATCATCATCATCATCATCATCATCATCATCATCATCATCATCGGGCTCCGCCCTTTCCCTGTCCCGCCCCTCAGCCCTCTCAGCACAGCTCAATAATACTGTCTAGGGGGGCCCCTTCTTCTCTGCGGAGGGCCAACTCACACACACATAGACACACACGCACACACACAAACCCACACACACACACAAACACACACAGGGCCTTTTGTCATTCTAATGCACGCCGGGCCCTCCTCGGTAAAAGGAAATGCAAAGGAGCAAGAGAGGCTTTGCCCTCCTGAATGCTCTACCTCCAACTCCCTTACTGCCTTTGTGAGGGTAAGAGAAGGGTAGAGAGACATAGGCAGAGACTAGAGGGAGATAGAGGGAGAGAGAGAAGAGAGCGCGGAGAGCGAGAGAGAGAGAGAGAGAGAGAGAGAGAGAGAGAGAGAGAGAGAGGAAGAGAGAGGGAGGGAGGGAGGAGGGCGGAAGAGGGAGAGAAAGAGAGGGAGAGTGAGACTTGGGACAGGACAGATCTGCCCAGTTGCGACCTTGGCCTGCTCAGCCCATCCATCAGGAGATCAGTGTGTGTGTGTGTGTGGGTGTGTGGGTGTGGGTGTGTGTGTGTGCGTGTCTTTCGCTGAGAGACAGCCTGACAGTTCAGCGTTTGGAAAACATTTCACACACAAGCTGGTGGGGCCGGTGGTCCTCAAGGGGAGCCCCTCAAACACACACACACACACACACACACACACACACACACAACAAAACACATCCACACAGCCGTGACTGTTGGGGGTGAAGCAGTGTAGCGCAACAACAGTGTAGGTTTCAGTTGGAATGTGTTTAATTTAAGTAGCTGTCCCTCCAGCCACTGATTGAGACAGCAACACACACACACACACTGAAGCACACATAGGAGCGAGCGAAGGAGAGAGTGAGAGAGCGAGAGAGAGAGGGGGATAAAGAGAAGGATAAAGAGGGGTATAAAGAGCGCTACATGCTTGTATGGTTCCTAAGCGTAAGCCATCGTAGCTTTCAGCGGACCCCTTCTATGCAGCAGCGCTGTAAAAATGGCTTTTTATCATTTCCAATTTAAGCGAGCCCAACACAGGAGACCCCCGTGGAGATCAAACGCTCCCGCGGGCCGCCAATACTTCCACACCCCCCCCCCCCCCCCCCCCAACCGCCCCCCCGCCCGCTCCCGGGCTCCAGGTCTCGCTGTTGTGCTTTGTACTTTGCTTAATAGTTGTTTACCACTACCATAAAACAAGATATTTAGCTTTTCTAGCCTCACGGAGGTTGTTTTTTTTTTTGTTTTGTTTTTTTACAATTTACTCATGTTTACCTCTCGGAAAAAGTGACCCACTGTCTCGTGGTAAAAAAAAAATGATGGCATCCCAGAAAACAAAGACATGACGTACGATGATTATGATGATGTTGCGGAGATACTGGAAGTTGATGTCTGCAGAGGAAGCGGAGGCTTGTGTGTGTATATAAGTGGTTTTGAGAAGGAGTGACAGGGGAGGGAAGGGAAGGGAAGGGAGTGGGTGGGCTGCCTGTATTGTCTTTGGTCTCAGCCACGGCGGTTTTTCTAGGCCACCTCATTGGACGGAGGGAAGAGAGAGAGAGAGAGAGAGAGAGAGGGAGAGAGTGAAGTGAGGTAGAGGGAGGTAAAAAGGGTGTTTTTCGCCCGGAAGTTAGGTCATTTGATACGTCGGCCCGCCGAGACCCCCAAAAACGAGCGGGGTCAATGTGCGTCGGGGCGCTCGTTTTTTGGAGGAAGACTGTGTTTATTTATCCGCTTTTTTCGGTTTGGTTGTATACCCGACCACAATTTCTCCTCTGTTTTCTAGAAAAAAAAAAAACATTATTATGAACACAATACCCAACAACAAACAACCGCAAACGTCATTTCCTTGTTTCCTTCGCTTAGGTGTTTATCTTGGCCATGATGACGGTGGAGCTGTTTGGCATCATGGGCCTGATCGGCATCAAACTCAGCGCCATCCCTGTGGTCATCCTGATCGCGTCCGTCGGCATCGGAGTGGAGTTCACCGTTCACATCGCGCTGGTGAGCCTCCGACGAGAACGGAAAAATACAAATGAATTCATGTATTTATTATTTGACTGAAGTGGGCCCTATTTATTTATTTAGCAAAGTGCTTTGGTTGACACTTGTTGACTGCCCGGGAATAACTCCAAAAATGACTTCTAGTCCGATGCTATTACGAAAAATGCTACAGACTGACGAAGGAAAAGTTAGCTTGAGTAAATACGTTAGATTACATTCTGCATGTGGAATGTAATCCCCAAAGACAGAACGTTCCTGATTGCTAATGCTAGCCGTCAGAACACATTTGACGTAATAGGCAATCGTTAAGCTTTATCTTAGCACAGTTTACAATTAGCTTTAGCTTAGCATGGCTTCTAACTAGCTT
>JAOPHQ010005703.1:310000-320731 GCA_030340625.1 Merluccius polli
GTTTTCTTGGGGGGGATCATCGGTTAACATCTTCTGCTCCCCCCTCTTCCTCGCTTATAGGTGGTGAAGCCGTTCAAAGAAAACACAGCGGGCGTTTGTGGAACAAAAGAACTCTTAAATGAATCTTCCCACAACGCACACGGCAAGATCACGCGCTGGGACGCTGGGAACAAGTGGGAGCAGCAGCAGCAGCAGCAGCAGCAGCAGCAGCAGGGCCCCCGCAGGCCCCAGGGCCCTCCCAGCCAACCTTTACCCAGCGACAGAACTCACTTCCCTGGGCGGACCGGCCACTGTGGCCCCAGGCTTCAGGGCCAGCAGAGCAGGACTAAAGGGCCGGGTTATGGCGGCAACAACAAACAATCGGCCTTAGCGACGCAACAAGGTCCCTGCGGCGGACCCGTGACCATGGTTACGGCCACGGCCTCGGTGACGGTCGCCGTGCAGCACCCCAACTTGCCCGGGGCAGCGTACCAGGAATATACGCACGGGGCTTTCGACGTGGACAGCGAGTCGGACTGCTTCGAGGACACTAACGCCAGGACTTGTGGTGGCAAAACAAACTCCTATAAGAGAGACTCTCTGGATATCCAGGACTTGGAACAGGGCCAGCTGCAGCTCAGCAAGACATAAGGTGAGTTCGATAAACGATGAATCCCGTACCAGTTATTATTTATTGTTTTGAAAAGCGAAAGTTGTCGTGGGGGTGGTGTTTTTTGTGTGTCTTTTTTTTTTACAAATGTTTTGTGTCGGTGTCTAATGGGGTTATTCTCTGTCTGTTGCAGGTGGATGAAGGGCTGAATGCTAAGCTCTCTCTCTCCTCACCCGCTGTGTCCAAGCACTAAGGCCCGCACCGAGCACCTTGACGACTCGCCCCGTCCAAACTCTTGACGTGTGTACATACAAGACAAACACAGAGGATCTATTGTAAGGAAATATTAAAGCGAAAAAAAGATGGACATATAAATCTATGGGTATATATTTTAATACTAAACAGAGGGAAACTTATTTAAGAGAGTACTGTTTAACTTGGGTCAACTCTTGTGTGTAAAAGCTCAGATGTATAAGATTATTTCTCAAGGAGCGGTCGATTTTATTTCTCCTTCTCTAACCTCTCCGATGTATAGAATAACAAATGTGTTATATGTAATAAATGGTCCACGGGAAAAAAAGTTATTAAGATATTAGGCTATTGAAAGGTTATGATCAGTGTTGATTTGTTTGTTTTTGGTTTTTGTTTTGCTTTTTTTTTGCTGCTACACTTCAAAATAAGTTAAAAGATTTGCCTTAAAAATGCAGTACATCCTCTCCCCCTTCTGGTTCAAAAAAAATGTCGAAAATATGCTTAATAATGTTAAACCATGGACAAGCTGTTACACTGCCAGTGAGTGAAGAGTTTACCGTTAACACCCTTCATCTCACCCTTTATGTTTTGTTTCTTTGTCGTCTCTGTTATATCCTTAATATATAGTTGTTGTTGTTTTTTTCATTTACCGTTTGCACTGTGATAACACGCGCAAGCAGAGAATACACAGCAAATTCTGGTTTCTTATTAGCAAGCATTTAATGTGCCTTAACCAGCCCTCCCTCCCTTTGTTACCGCCACATCCATCCATTATGAATATGCTATTAGCTCATTGTCTCTCTGTTCTACGTGGCTGGTCTCAGTGAGGTCCTCAGAGAACCAGGGAATAGAACAATATTCAGGAATCGGTCATAGATATGTATGTCCTTTTGTGTGTTTGTTGATAATCATCTGTTACTCTCAGTGTGACCGATCAGGCAACACACCCCGTAGTAGTAGTAATGTTTAGTAACCACAGTAACCGTGTCACACTCTTAACCATAGTTCAACATCCAGTTGTTGTCCAACCGTGTGTGTGTGTGTGTGTGTCTGTGTGTGTGTGTGTGTGTGTGTGTGTGTGTGTGTGTGTGTGTGTGTGTGTGCGGGCGCATGTGTGTGTGTGTGTGTGTGTGTGTGTGTGTCTCCTACAGTCCGAATTTTAAAATTACTTGAAGGAGGTTTGATGTGTTTTTTTTCTCTGCAGTATTTGTAAGCTCTACATTTGGGTGAAGTACAGGTTTGATTTGAGGTACTATTCACCTCAAAGTGTGTCATGAAAGGGAATTATAATCTCCGATGCAAAGGGAGTATTCTGTTTTATTTCTTTGGTTTTAAAGTATATTTTCTGGCTGTTCAAGGGTTTGTGATTTACATTCTTGTTTTCAGGACCCTGTGCAATTATTGTCCAAGAAGAGCTTGATTCAGCATATTGTGTAGAGGATTAGTTCTGCCTAACAAACAAGGTTTACTCATCTGGTGCAGTCATTTGTTCAGCCTCATATTTTGTACTTTTATCGTTTCAATCCCTCGTTCTTCGCCAGTATAAGCCTCATGCAAAGACAACATTTAACTTAATTCCTGTTTTTTTCAGTATTGGTCAAATCACTGCCAAGTTAAAATGCAGGGAAAACCTTCCACATTTTTTTTTTTTGTCTCACTTTTTTTTTTTTTTATTCTGTGCTGAGTGGCAGCTTGGGATTCTTTTGTAAATATGTCATGAAAAACGACAAATAAGTAGCTACTGTGCAGTCTTGAAGAGAAAAACACAAAAGCCAAGCAAGCCAACTGTTGTTTCTGGCAGTGCCATCAGGGGGTGGAGGGGTGGAGAGGAAAACTCGTACTGCATGGAGTGGTTTCAGAAAAAAAAAAAAACAATAAAAATGTCAATGTCATGCCATATAAATTATTTATATAAAATTTTTATTTTTGTAGTTTGTACAGATGTTAGTCGCTAGACTGAAGTTCTATTTTTAAAGAGTAAATATATTATATATATATATAAATATATCTATTTGTCTATTTGCAGAGGTTTTTTTTTGTTTGTTTGTTTTTTTTGGTTGCATTTTTAGGGAGGAGGGAGGATGTTCGAATGAGATTTTGGGAGGGACATGATTAGAAAACTGTTTCTTTGTTTAAATGTTTTTTGTGGAGTGGAGCGAAGGGTGCACTTGGGGGGTCCATGAAGGAGAGTGTGTCCCAAGAGACACAGACTTTAACACCGAGTATTTTGTATTTGTAAGTTTCCTCTTGGCCCCTTGCTGTTTTATTGTTTTTGTTTTGTTTCGTTGAAGTGTTCTTGTTGCTGTCTAAAACACTGTGACTTTTTAAAACTATGCTCGAGGAAACCCTTGTGTGACTGTCATGTTCCCTCACCTGCTATAGAAATTCAACTAACAAAATAAATCAAATGGAAAAAAAATCTTTGACTTCTGGAAGTTTGTTTTGTATTCTTCTTAATCAATCTTACTGCTTCACACTTGCCACTAAGCGAAAGATGGGCCTTGATATCTACCAACATGGATGATTAATAAGGCTAGTAACACCGCATATAAAAAGAAAGATACAGTGGAAAAAAATGTCATCAAAAACACTAATAATGAAAAACAAAAAGAATAATAAATTGCCTTAGGCCAAATTACTTGAGCCAAAAAGTGTTTAGTTTCGTTTAATCAAACTATTAACATCGGTTTCTACGCCTTTTAACGTCCCATTTAATCCAACAGAACCACCAGATGTGAAATCAAGCCCTAGTGTGTGTGTGTGTGTGTGTGTGTGTGGAAGGAGGCCCCTGTTTGACCTGGACTATCAGAACAGGGTTAGTCATAGTCAGTTATGTGTAACGTGCTTGTTTATAAATGCCAGGCATGATATGATATGTGTGGGTGGCCACACAGGCCTCCTCTCGTGTGGAGGCGACCGTGGCCACCCCCAGGGGAGCTATACTCTATGAATGAGCTCATGTTGACGATAGCCCCGCCCCCTCCCTCCCTCCCTCCCTCCGTCTGGTCGCGCAGATCTCATCTGTTCCACCATCTTTTTGGCGTGGTGTCTGGGCACCCCCGGCTCAAATGTCTGATGGAATCAGAAGAGGCAGGAGATAAGTGTGTGTGTGTGTGTGTGTGTGTGTGTGTGTGTGTGTGTGTGTGTGTGTGTGTGTGTGTGTGTGTGTGTGTGTGTGTGTGCATGTGTGCGTCTGGTGTGTGTGTGTGTGTGTGTGTGTGTGTGTTTCATTTAGCCCCCCTGGGTCTATATCTTAAGGAGACCCTATAAAATAATTTGAAAGGAAATTTAAAATAACTTGTTTAACTTGTCTTGCAATCTAAATACGTTTGCAGACATCGTGCAGATCCCTGTGTGTGTGTGTGTGTGTGTGTGTGTGTGTGTGTGTGTGTGTGTGTGTGTGTGTGTTAATACGTGCATGACAACAATTGATTCGTACCAGCTGAGGGAAACCTGGTCGTGGACCTCAAGCACATTTTGGACTTGAAGCGAAAAATTAATTCTGGGATCACTGACTTTCTAGATCACTGTTGTGACTTGTTTTGTCGGCTGCCTCCCTTGCGACTACCAACACACACACACACACACACTCACATACTAACACAATACATGTCTGCACATGCATCTATGGGAACTATCACCTGTATACACACGTACGCACACACATACACACACGCACAAACACACACGCACGCACACACACACGCACACACACACACACACACACACACACACACCTGTACAAGCCCACGGTGGAGATGAAAGGTGGATGCTGTAAATTCCTCAGCTTCCACAACACCACTCCTCGTCTTTCAGGGCCAATGTCTCAATCTGATACCTCGCCTTTTGAAGTGAACTGTCACACACCTCCCCAGTGCTGTACATACGCACACACACACACACACACACACACGCACACACACACATGCACACACACACACACACACACAACACTATGGACATACTTGTTCATACTTGGCAGCTCAGTTCAGTCACAGCGCTGAAGGGCACAGTGTAGCACTACGGAGCGCGTTCATTAGGAGTTCAGAGGAAGCAGATGAACACACATTTCCTCACTCATTATGTCATATTTCACTCAGCGGCCCCTTGTTATTAAGTCGGCTAAAGCTCATTGAAGATGTCCGTACCGTTGGATGACTCCTTGACTTTGGTGAAATTGAGTTTGGAAGTTGTTTTTCGAGACATTCAATATTGAGGCTGTTTGGTACGATTTGCACTGATAATTTCCAATGGTGGTGATGTATATATTATTATTATTATTATTATTATTATTATTGTTATTATTATTATTATTATCATTATTATTATTATTATACTTTTTTTTAAAATAATTAAAATAATAATAAATAATACAACAAAGGGAGGGTGAGGGTAATTGGGACACATGTTTATCTATTAGTCTAACTACCATCACAGTAGTCACACTGCACTGGGTCACCTACAGGTCAACTAGAGAGCATAGACCCTTTCCTACTCTCCATTTGCTATGCATCCATGTTAATTAGCCTCCTTTAGGTGAGAGTCTGAATCCTGATAGGCCCCTTGGCTTAGATACTGATTCCTGATTGGCTCATGAGCTGAGCTACTGAATCCTGATTGGTTTCTTTGGCTGAGATACTGAATCCCGGTAGACTCCCTGACTCTTGTGTTGACAAGATAAAATAACCCATTTCCTTACGCAATAAATGTTAAATAAATATGATAAATCTATGGTGCTACAATGGCTCTGTACTTTTCCAATGTGAATGCAAGGGTTAGGGTAGTCAGTGGGCCTCCATAGCAGCTGACCCACAGATAACCGCTTATAACTCCTGGCCTAAATGTAAAGAGCGTGTGTGTGTGTGTGTGTATGTGTTTGGGGTGTGTGTGTGGGAGGGCGGGGATCAATGGTGAAACATAGAACAAAAGAGCAAACTCATGATCTGGTTGTACTGCGTGGCATTTGTGTGTGTGTGTGTGTGTGTGTGTGTGCACGTGTGTTTGTGTGTGTGTGTGTGTGTGTGTGTATGTGTGTGTGTGTGAAGGCAAAGGAGGGAGAGGGCTGCTTGGGTGGCCTAAGGATGAGCGTCTATTGTTGTTGGAATTCAATAGAACTGATTAGTAAAGAGGGTGTGTGTGTGTGTGTGTGTGTGTGTGTGTGTGTGTGTGTGTGTGTGTGTGTGTGTGTGTGTGTGTGTGTGTGTGTGTGTGTGGTGCGTGCGTGCGTGTGTTTGTGTGTGAATGTAATTGTGGGTGTCCATGCATGCGTACGTGGGTGCATGCATGTGTGTGTGTGTGTGTGTGTGGTCGCGCCGCGTGCGTGCGCATGTGTGTGCGTGCGGTGCGTGCGCATGTGTGTGTGTGCGCTTGTGTGCGCGTTTGTGCGCATGTGAAACATGCACTGGCATGCTGGCATGCATGCCTGTGGAAGGCAGGGGGTGGTGTAAGTGTTTGTACTAAGCGCCACCGAGAAGAATAGAGGAATTAGCTGCAAAGCCAGCAAGGAGGCAGCAGACTTCAGCCCTAACACATTCTACAAACCTGGCAAATGGGGAGTGTTAGAATCCAAGCTATTACTTTGTTCAGATTATCTTTTTTTGTTATCTCAAGTATTGTGATGACTTGGCTGGATAGAAAGAAAATGGCAGGGCAAGTGTAGTGCGGGTATGAACTATTAAGAAAAATCAGCGTATTGACACACACACAGACATCTGCTGTGCAGTATGGGGGGGGGGGGTTTGAACACGGCGGGCCCCTGAGGATGTGTCAATGCTACATGAGAGATTTTTTTTCTGAAGTAATTGAGCAGAAAGTTGCTGTTCTAGAGAGTTTATCAGGAACAGCGAACAGCAGGGGAGAACGTCACAGCACAACGTGGGGTTTTCACACCACCTACAACGGGAAAAATAACCTGCGCTCAAATACATTTTTCGTATTCAGTGCTGCTGTGCCTCTATACTCTATATGAGTATAACTGCAATCAAATAACTTCTTAAATTAAAAAGGAATGCATGATGTAAGAGATCTGACCAATCTTACCAGTTCAGTTTGTCAGAAACTGTATTGGTAAGAATATATTAGCCAAATATTTTAGCATAGCATCTGGTCATTTTTCTTATTTCCTCTGTGGTTTGAATGCTGTGTGTGCTCATTGCCTCCAAACGGGATAAAATAGAGCAAAAATATTTACTCCAAAACCCTCAATGAACACACCAGAGGTGTTGGTATTATGTGTCAGTTTGTGTGTGTGTGTGTGTGTGTGCTGTGTGTGTGTGTGTGTGAGTTTGAGAGTGTGTGTGTGTGTGTGTGTGTGAGTGTGTGAGTTTGAGAGTGTGTGTGTGTGTGTGTGTGTGTGTGTGTGTGTGCATGCATGCACGTGTGCATGCGCGCGCATGTGTGTGTGTGTGTGTGTGTTTTCTCTGGCTTAGCTGGAGCCAAAGCGTGGTCGGGTGTATCATGGTGGCAGGAGGAGGAGGAGGAGGAGGAGGAGGAGGAGGAGAATGAAGATGAAGTTCCAGGCAATCATGCCGGCAGGCGAGGCGAGGAGGGGGGGGGGGGGGGTTGCTGGGGGGAGTGGGGGTTCCTTATAGTGTAAACATGTTTTAAATAAACAGGAACCCGGCATAATGCCCTTTTAATTGATTCATTCTGTGCTGCTCTGTTTACAGAAGGGCCTAAGTATGAGCGGGGGCTAGGCAGGGGCCGAGTGTTTAGAAGTGGTTTGTTTGGTTCAAACAATAACAGTTCCCAACGCCAGCCACAGCGGAGGACGGGTTGTGTTGTGTTGCGTTGCGTCCCACGCGCTTGGCACGATAGCGACGCACGAGCGCTTGCTCTCTCTTTTGTTGTTCATTTTTCATCATCTTCTCCTCCCTCCTGCTCTCATCACTCTCTGTTTGTGTGTTTCCATATGTGGACGCCATGTTGCGGGAACAAACCAAACAGCCCTCTGTGGTCCTCCCGGCCTCCCACCTCACTCTCCACCACTTTGCAGGTTGTGTGTGGCATTTGTGTGTGGGTGTGTGTGTTTGTGTGTGTGTGTGTGTGTGTGAGAGCTTGCTTGTGCTTGTATGTGTGTTTGACCTGCACATGCATGTCTATGCATGTGTTTGTCTATGCCTGCATGTGTGTGTGTGTGTGTGTGTGTGCCCCGCGCGCACACACACACCACACGTGAGTTTACGCTCTTAAATTGGAGCCTGGGTGTAATGATATGGTGGCATGGCATTGTGGGGGGCGCTCCAAAGGCAGGGCGGGGGCTGGTAATTAAACATATGCACACACACACACACAACACAGACGCGAGAGAGAGAGAGAGAGAGAGAGAGAGAGAGAGAGAGAGCACAACGCTGAACACAAGTGAGGGTAGTAAAAGCTAATGGGGGACCCTGGTACAGACGGCCATTTCATGTGGCGAGGAGGAGGAGGAGGAGAGCAGGAGGACTGGGAGCAACCAGAGCTAAAAAAGAGTCCCAGTACCCAGTCCACAGGGCAGGTTAACTAGAGGGCAGGCGGACAGAGGTCTCTGCTGCTCGCATGACTGGAGAACACGTCGAGGAAAGAAGAAGAAGAGAAGAAGAAGAAGAAGAAGTAAGAAGAAGAAGAAGAAGAAGAAGAAGAAGAAGATGAAATAAAGAAATTCAAGACAACCAACAATGGCATCTCCACTTTTATTAGGGAAACACTTCACATTTGAAAGTCTAACACAACAGTAGGCCTATAGGGTTGTTGCGTCTCGTTGGGACACTTAATTACAACAACCCCCACCAATGCCATGGAACTCCCACAATCCCTTGCGGGCGGCTTTGATAAACCCATCTATAGAGCTAATAAATGGTTAGAAGAAGGTTCCCTCCCTGACTGAGACGTTTAATAAAGTATGCCATATTTCTTTGAACATGGGGATCAATTTGGCTGCTATGGTTTTGGAGGTTGTGTGGCTCGGGGGAGAGTTGGGTGGGTGGGTGGGAGCTGTGCAATTCATTAAGGCTTAGTGGGTGTAGGTGTGGTTTTGCCAAGGATTTTTGTATTTTTTTCTTTAAAGACCACATGTTGTCTGTGCTGTGTGCGGCGGACAAACAGTTCACACAGCGTAGCCCCGTAAAAAAAATAAAATAGAGACCTTAAGAAAACCAGCGGGTTGGGAGATTAATCTGAAAAGCACACTGACACATTTTTACGCCATTTGTGGTTTGTGGGTCGTATTGGAGTTCACTTGAAGGGTTATAATAAAGGCTGCATCCCAGCCCTCTTTATTTTTATGGTTCATAAAACAAACTGATTTGAAATCAGAAAGCATGTTTTTTAAAGGGGGCAATTTCAGAGTCAAGTATTAAACTTTGTTTTAGATTTTGTCTTTGTTGTACAACTATTCTGTGTGGAAAGGATTAATTATGATATAACATCATATAACAATATGATAATGTTTTCTAGGCATAAAGGGACATATTCTAGCCTAGAACTCTAGACACCCCCCTAGCGGCAGCAAATTTATTTGGCCGTAGTGTAGGTCTAGCAAAGCTCCGTCGCTTTTTGGTGCTGGATACACCAAGTGAGTCTTGTATGTCTGACCAATCACCAGCGTGAGGGGGCGGGAGTCGAAAGCCGGGCTACCTAATGACGACAGAGTTGCGACGGTCCGTGTTAGGTAAAACAAAGGCTGCAGCAGCTGGCGAGACGGCTGTCTTTTCGACTCCGGCTTTGACCCGCGACCTCTTCAAGACCTTGAAGTTAAACCTTTTATGTTGAGAAAAGAACAAAGAACGGCACTGAAGTCTTTCCTCGAAAATAAATATGTATTCTGAGTTTTGATTAATTACGTAGTCAGAGCCGTCGCTCTGACTACGTCACCTTCTTCGTTGCTCTGATTGGTTGTAGCGCTATCCTATTGCGTGCAGAGGGAACTTGAAAGACAACCGTTTATCCCGCCCACACTGCCAATGGAGCTGCGCCAGACCTTACATCTTTCTGATGTAGGTCTGGCTTGCCAGGCTAGGACATTTCGGCATACATATACTTTTACAATTGTAGTTCTTGTCACGTAGTTTAGTAGGCGTAGTTTAGTAGGGACGCTAGGGACATCATCCCCACCAATGTCATGAAACCAGTAAATTGTCCATTGCAACCAAACTGAAAATGTATTTATAGACATAAAATTAACAAAATCATCTGTCCTCCTCTTACAAAGCGAAACGACAATCATGATCTTCAATTAACCGGCCAATCAACAACTTCCTCTGAAAGTCTATATTTCAATGCTTTTCAGATGTCTTTTCAGTGTCTATATTTCTACATTTTTTTCGATGTCTATATTGCTATGTTTTTTAGATGTCTATATTTCTACGAATTTTAGCCGTCTATATTTCAAAAAATTTTAGACGTCTTTATTTCAACGTTTTTAGACAGCTATTAGACGTCTATATTTCCACACTTTTTAGATGTTCCACCCAAACCCTAATCCAAAAACCAAAGCCTAGAACCAAAAAAAAACAACCTTACCCTAAAACCCAAAACCAAACCCTAAAACCTAGCTCTAATACGAAACCCTAACCTAATACCAAAGCCTAGAACCATAAAGCAAACCCTAAAACCTAATCCTAATAGGAAACCCTAACCTTAAACCTAACCCTAATAAAAAACCCTAACCCTAATTGGAAACCCTAACCCTAATATGAAACCCTAACACTAATAGGAAACCCTAACCCAAATTGAAAACCCTAACCCTAAATGGAAACCCTAACCCTAAACCCAAATATGAAACCCTAACCCTAAAAGAAACCTTAACCGTAATGTGAACCCCTAACCCTAATTGAAGCCCTAACCCTAATTGGAAACCCTGACACTAATAGGAAACCCCAACCCTAATTGGAAACCCTAAACCTAAACCAAAC
>JAOPHQ010005704.1:0-57500 GCA_030340625.1 Merluccius polli
TTTTGACCAAATTGCCCACACCTACACTAAATGCAGCCTGTACTCACTCTGATCCCGCAGCCATATCGGAGTACGACGTTTCAGGTGTGGTGACTCCCAGCGCGATTACTATGCTCATGACGTCCAGCACAGCGACACGCGGGAGGGGTGGGGGGGGGGGTGGAGTCAGGGGGAGGGAATAGAAAAGGGGAAAGAGGTATGTTCAAGAAGCGTTAGGGGAGGCAAAGCAGGAGGAGATGGGAGAGATGAGGAGGGGAAAAGGGAAGGGAGGGGAGGGGAAGGGAAAGGGGGGTGGGTGGGGGAAGGGGGTAGGGTTGGGGTTGGTCACAGGGCCCCAACTACAGTGACAGTCCACACCAGGGGGGGGAGCCGCTGAGCCGCAGCCCACGGCTCACAGACATGGGGAGACCTGGAGAAGGGGCAGAAGAGAGTTGTATAAACACAGTATAATAGTAGTTCACTGGTAATTCCTTAAATGACATAGGTCACATGTACATTTTTCTTTTGGGGTCCCCATAGACTTTCAATTCTTTATACATGCAAATGGGGGCCAGGCTTTGTGGTTATCTAATGATAAAGCAAGAAGGTGGGGTGCCTTTATTTGTTGTTGCGCACTTATTTGCGAGGGGACAAGAACAAAAGAAAAAAGGGAAGGTAAGCCGATCGCTGATAATATATAAACTGTGATCTGCCACACACACACACACACACACACACACACACACACACACACACACACACACACACACACACACACACACACACACACACACACACACACACACACACACTAATAACTGTGTTTCAATGTGTCACCCACGTTTATTCACTCTGAAGCAGTGTGATTGGGTCAGGGTGACATTTCAACCCAGTGGGCAGTACTTTAAATGAGTTGTCAACAACAGTACATTACAGTGGTGGGTTACAGCCATATGTTAATCATCTGTAATATGCAGACCTTAAAGGCCCCAAAAATGGAAAATACATTTTCCCAGTGTTAATTCTGTGTCCCTTTTTCTTTTTATTAGGGGTGTCACGATTCTCCAAATTCACGATTCAATTTGACTTTCGATTTTAAGGTCACAATTCGATTAACGAAATGATTTTAAAAAAAACACTGAATAAATAAATAAATAAAATTCAGCACTGACCGCTATACCATTGTTAGACTATCGAGTCTTGATTGGTAAAGATCAACAGATCATTGGTTTTATGCCCTGAAAAAATTCTTCTTTAAATAACTATTTAACACAAAAACAAAAAGAAGAGCCACTAGATGGCTTACTTTTTTTCCCCCCGATCCTGCTATGGATGATTTCGATCTAAAAATCGAAATCGTGACACCCCTACGTGTTATATATTGTATGTATATCATTTTTGAGTATTTTTACATCAAAATCCCTGTCTTTTTTCTTCCTGTAAAACGGTTTCAAATGTTTGTTGACTCGTCCTGCACTTGGGGACGTTTACTAATTTTGCGTCCAATGAAAATGCTTCAGCTCCATCGTAGGGATTAGCCTGGTCTCTCCTTCACCAGCAGCACTGCCGGTCAGCTCAAACATATATGGCCTCACTCCAACAACTTCATCATGGTTGTCTTCTTCCTCCTCATTTTCATCCCTGTCTGATTTGTCCAAGCATACGTTGGCAAAGGTGTAGGCGAGAAGTCCTCCACAACAGAGAGTAGGCAGTCGTCATGGTTTCCCACGTTGAGCTGCTAGCTACTGTCTGGCAGCATATTCAGCGGTACTACATTATCTGAGACACGTCCCTCCCTAGCTTCATGTTTTTACTGGAAATACGTAAATATGCAAAATCAAATAGCACTCTTACTTCCTTTTCATGGGGCCTTTAATCATCGGTTGAATCAACAGGGAAACCCCCAATTTGATATGATATGCTTTATGATATGCTTCGTCTATACAGCCAAAACTCTCAACATTTAAAAATAGACCGATGGGTTCCATCGTGTTAGTGGACCAACAAACCTACCCGTGAACACCAAGTCTCATGGGAAATCATGCAAATCCCATCTTTAAGTGTCCGAGTTTTGCAGAGTCATCCTGACAATGAATGAATGTCTAGTGGTAGAAACATCTACCCCGTTTAAATAACTTCATATGGACACTGTATGATAAGGCTGTCTCTTGTCCATAGAGGAGTGGCTGCTATAAGGGCAGGGGGTTATTAATGAGACGACATTCGCACACACCCCTCCAGTAGGGGGCTGCCTTTCTTCCAGACAGCCTAGAGGGGTGAGTCATCTGGCCATGCCGTCATGTGATTCTCTCTCCCTCTCCCTCCCTCCCCCTCCTCAGCAGACGCAGAGCTCAAGGCTTGCAGGAGGCAGCACTCATAACAGTGAAAAAAAAGGAAAAGAAGCAACTTCTGTGCTGCTTTCACACGCTCGGCATGGAGACTCTATGGCTTACACCAAGGTCATGTCTCGGCCAAACACATGTGCGCACGCACACAAACACCCCCACAAGCCAACTTTAAAGTTTCCCAATGGACAACCCAAAGCTTACCGAGTCCATATATACATAACAGAAAACTGTAATTATACGTGTGAAAACAACAATCACAACATTAATGGAGGGCTTGTGGCCAGTCCCAGGATGTATGACATTTGTGTAGCTGCCCCATGGTTACAGCTGGCTGCTGCTGCTTTCACTATCCAGTGCCAAGGCAACCATAGCAGGGCTAGGGGGACTTCCAGAAACATAGCCAAGGTCAGTAAACCCCAGCCATTGTGCGACCAGAGAATGTCAGTACCGCTAGCACCTGGCTAGATGGAAGTTGAAGTTGACTATAGATATGGTTAAAATAGTCTTTCTACGGGACTTCTCATTCGGAACAGTGGTATATAACAGCCCGGATTATGCAACAAGTTACCTACTTAAGGGCTATTAAGAAATCAATGAATGTATATCCTTGTGGGTAGTGGCTACAAAAAAACAAAACAGCTCCTGACTAGAACCGGCTGGCGATTTATCAGCTCTGTTGAGGATTGGGACCTCCCCAAAAATAGCTGCCACGATCCGTTTGCTAAGCCACAAAAAGGGAGTTGCTGGCTGGGCCTCTTTCAAAAGGGCCAGACATTGCACTAGGGAACCTTATTCCATAGGAAGAGAAACATGCCTCTCTCCACCTCGGCTCGTTCCTCTGGCTATGAATTAGGGGCTCCAATTACTGACGGCCTCAACACCTAAACACTTCCTCTACTAGAAGAGAGGCCATTTTGAGGACACACATTCCCTACCATGCTATACAGTGTCTATAATAAGTCTTCTCCCGTAATTGTCTCCTTTGAAAATGCAAAAATATAATCTGATGATGCCACGCCTCACCTAGTCTCACTTCTGTAGACGAAAGTGTCCTTCGATAAAAATAAGACCCAGATGGGGTGAACATGGGTGTAAACAGACAAACACCAACCCTTTAGCACTGAAGCTCATCCACACAGTTAAATGGGAGTTGAAAGAACAGGTGAAATGGGAGAACATAAGAGGCTCCTCTTTCACCACAGGCCTTGAGCACAGTTGAGTTTTTCCACTGGGAAAGCCCCTGAAGTAATGCAGAGCTGACAAAAGCTATGCTTGGCTGGCTGGCTATGAACTCAGGAAGTTAAAGGGACTTGTTGCACACTGTATGTAGAATACAATTAAAAAGATATATAGTCATATGTGGCCTTATCTCATGGCTGTTACACACACTATACATACATAGTATATATATGCTGTTATATACATGACACTATAATATGGTTGCATGGCACACTCGAATAGTATCAATGGCCTTACCGGCATGAAGATGCTTGCTAAAATAATCACATGACTCACAGCTGTCTAGTCTGGCCAGCCAGAGCACTGTTTCTCACTGTTTTTTCTCTCTCCCTCTCCCTCTCCCTCCCTCCCTCTCTCTCTCTAGTCCAACGGACCCCAAAACACAATTACACTGTCTGCAACAGATGTTTCTCCAGCAAGACAAACACAAAGAAATACACAACTCAATCCAATCAAGACCAGGCTGCATTGCAGGCCATTTTAATTACACAGAAGAAACTGAAGGAGGAGATATAAACAGACAGTTTGATTTAGCAGTTCCAGCCCCGGAAGTGGTTTGAGCACAAGCCGCATCCACCAGCTGACCTGCTGAGTGGCCTCCCGTCGACTGGGAGTGCACTGCAGCCTTCACATTAACACAACAATGTCCAGCTGCTTGAATGGACCAGGACCCGGACCGGGATGAGAGCCACACAATGGGGGACAAAGAGGTGGGTTCCGGGAGGGTTGGGGGCAGGGGGGAAAAAAGAGAGCGCAGAGAGAGGTCGACAGAAGGGCCAGCATGACACAAAAATCAATCATTTGTTCCACAGCAAACAAACCAGCCAGTGTCTGTGTGAGGCGGCGCAGTAACCTAGAAGTTGATGAGCAAGTGGGTGGGGACGAGGTGAGGATTGACCAGCCCTATCTGGCTTGCTGTATCTCTTGACTACACTGAAATAAATAGGCAAAATAAATAGGCCGTAGGCACAATATTTTCTTCTATAACTATTCAAGCCAATACAGCCATGGTGGCTAACTGGTGCAAACTGGTTTTCTCCATCGAGAGCTGATGAGATAAGTCAGTGCTGTAATGGTGCTTTGGTGAAGAAAATGGCATTCACTTTTCCTCAAAAATGACAATCAGACAATCATTAGACAGACAAGTATGTAATTAATACAGTGGCTTAGTTCTTACTAAGAAATGTTTCATAAGTTGCTCCCTTACAGTTGACTGAATATGACTTATGAATATAAATTAAAACAAAACAGAAAACTGCATACATACTCTTTCTTAACCACTTTCAGCTAATAGTCTCTCTCTCTCGTCGTGTTGCATCAGAGCAAAGCCATTGAAATGTACAAGCAGCCATCTTTGTCTCAGTGTCTATTTCTAATCTATGGCTTTCCCCAGACTGCTCCCAACAGGGGATGTCTAGCAATGAGAATTAGCCTCTAATCTTAAAGCAAAACTTAACCATCTTCTGACTTAATACATACAATTAGCTATGTTCATATCCTAGCATAGGAAGCAGGACTACATGAAATGTGGGGGGAAAAAAAACAACCCATGCATATAATTGGAACATTATGCTCTTGGTTGAGCACTGAACTAGGGTAGGAGATTCTTAAACAGCTGAATAGGTAGACACTAGGTTTTTCAAGAGAAGCAACATGTTTCTTGAGAAGTGGTAAGCTCACACTTTGGCCCAACACACAAGAGACGGCCTCTGTCTGCCTCTCTCACCACGTGATCTCTCGCTGCATGACAAAACAAAATTTACATGAGATTTCCATTTCCTCCTTTTGCCTGACGAGTGCAAGCGCAAGAAAGAGAGACATAAGGTCTGGCTCTGGCTCCACTTCACCACATACAATCTAGAGATGTATGCTTGAGAATGTTTGATCAGGAGGTCACACCCTATGCTCTAAACACACAGCAGCCATTTTGAATTTCTACATCCTTCACTCACTGCAGCCAGGGTCCAAAGTCATTGGTCTCCTTTACCTGCAAGAAAAGTGGAAAAATCTACCAGACAAGCAATTGTTGTTTTATTACTGATTTTCTATACCAGTCAATTGCAAGTAACGCATGCAGCATTTTAGGCTTAAGAAATATTAACAGAAAAAGAATACATATGGTAGCGTTTATTTCATACATAAGAAACTTTTATTTTCATTTCAAGAGACCTATGCTACAAGTCCAGACAAGCTCAGAAGGTGGATGAACTGTAAATAATGCATGTATAACCACAATATCAAATAAATGACTTGAGCTACCTTTGTGACAATATGGTTAAAACCTTTGTTGGAGAAATGTGTGTGCACTCCCCCCCAAAAAAACAACTCAACATGAAGATGAGAGGGTTATGTGTTGAGTAGGACAAAATGGCTGTGTGGATGTTTTTACCCCTATTCCCTGTTCCTTATTTGCTCCCCTTCATTTGCTTTTCTCTCCCTCAACTACGCTCCCTTTTCCTCCCACTGACAACACCCTTTCAGCAAAACAAGCTGAGAATTATGCCACGGGCATTTCTGAACTGGGTTTCACCTGACCCTAGGTGCTTAACAATTCTGCCATTATTCTGTCAATGTGCTTGTTTACTTATCAGAGGTGGAAAGAGAGCAAGAGGCTGAATCTAAAATGTCTTTCATAGGTTGAGAACAAGGTAGATGGGAAGTTTTATTTTGGCCGCAAAAAGATGAAACCAAGGATAAAACCAAGGAGAGAATATGGTAGTATGAGAAAAAAAACTAAGGCGGAGCTTTAGTAAAGTGAGGAGCTTATTACGTAGCTCGTCTGTCCCTTTCTCCTCCAGCCTTTTTTTCCCAGCCTCCTCCTCCTTCATTATTCTCCCAAGAAGCCTTGCTGCTCGGCACATAAAAGAATTAGCCTGCAGAGCACCCTGCAACATGGCTCCCTGAGCACTGAGGCAGTGCTGAGAGTACTGACGTGCCTCATTGGAGCAGCTAAAGCATGCCTGGGCCAATAGGAATCGTGCAGAAGGACAGGCGTCACACACTTGTTTTTTAACCTCATTGTGCATGAAGACAAGCACGACACACAAGCATACATCTCTAGATGCAGAAGGTAAAGAAGCCGGAGAGCAAGAGAGGAACACAGGATCAAGACCATTTCTCAAACATACAAAGGGAAAGACACACACAGACACACTCCTGTTCATTACCAATAATCATCAATACTGTTGTCCTTTTAGACTGCTTAAACATTTTTCAAGATATCGTGAACCATGTTTCTAAAAATACAAGTGTTAACCAAAACAATATTAAGTGAAGTTAAATAACCAATGAATCTAAAAATGTTGATACGTCTTTATTATATATCAATGTTGCATGATTTCCCTTTTTCTAAACTGGATTACTATGATTAGTACAAAATCAAACAATTTATAGGTCCGAAAATGATTAAATAAATAGCCACGTCTAAGTCTCAAGAAAACGATTTTCAAAGTATACATGTTTCGTACACCTAAAAAACTAACATGATGGCAGATAGACCAACCATCTGCATTCAATTTGAATGTTGATTACGCATACATTTCCAATAAGACCAACATGGCCAATATGCAATATTAATTTAGTCCTTGTGCCTCACAATTGTGGATTCATGACGTCGACTTTGAGGCTTGCATAATCACAGCACGTGCGTGCACTACCACCGTCCAATTAACATGTCAATAGCTAGCTACACCTGCTTTTTCTGTGTAATGATACAGCATGGCAACAGCATGCAAATGGGCAAAGGCAGAAAAGAGGGCAGCTTTCTCCTCTTTCTATTGCTAACAGCAATCCCTCTCCAAAACGATCGTACTCCACCTCTTCAAAACTGTCTGCGCCCAGCTAAGATCCTGTCTTCCTCGTTTGGAAATGGGCCAGCATCCTGCTTCATTTCCTCTCCAGGAGGTGCGCACGCATGCACATACACATTTGAGGCCTGTGTTGCCTGCTAAACAACACTGTGAATGATTGGGATCGTGTCACTAACGGTTGGGCTTCAGGAATTTAACCAAAACTGGATCAATGCAATGACTGTTCTTAACCAGTGGACAGACATACATATATGTGGGTGAGCGAGATTAAGAGAGCTAGAGATAGAGCAAGACTATTTCCTGAGTAACAGAACTGGGCCAGACTAGCATTGCCTGTCTGCAAATTCCTTAGATTTGTTATTGGTCAGAGGCCCGGCTTTAAGGGACGGGAGGAAATCCTTACAACCATTTAGAACTTAAAATCAAACACTTGATTTATCACTCACACTTGACACTAGGTAGCCAACAGGTTTGTTTGGCTGTTATTTTTTCCTTTTTTTACAGAGTTGAGGAAGGAACAACAAAAAAACCAACAAGCCTCCCGCTGCATTGACAATCTTTTTCCAGGGTAAAGCAGGTTGGGCTAAGTAAGAAAGCTCACCATTGTGTGCCCTGCCCGTGTCCCAAATTCTCCTAGCATTTCTTAGAGGGCTGTGTACTTGTCTTTGTCTCTAGTAAAGAGCACAGCGTTTGTTCTAGATAACAAGAGGGGTCAGGGCAGGGGGGGGTATTTTTTGGAACTGGGGGAGGGGGTTCTGTTGGCCAAGTTGGCAGGCTGCAGTACAGAGGCTATTAAAAGATGTAAAACATATTCAGAGAATGCGAGGTCTAACCAATGAAAATAAGACTGCCTCAATTGCATATGGCTACACGCAGAATCCAGAAGATCAACGGAAACATTTGGTACCGACTGTGCACCCAACAGATCTCTTTCATACTTAAGGTCAAAACTACACAAACGCAGAAAATGCGCTTATTTTACACTATTTAGCATGTTTAGACGTTTACTGTATACCCACAATACATAACAATGTACATTTATCAGACGTATACATCACATTTGCCAAATAAGAACATTTTCAACGAAATTTGACAAGCTGTTAAAGTTTTTCGAGCTCGCTGAAAATTAATATTATTGACACGTCAGACGACAGTCCGACAGAAAACGTTCGTCGTGGTGAGGTTGTCGCACATCCGGTGGCAAATTCATTGGCCTAGTCAAGCAGGCAGCCGAAACTAGAGGCGAGAAAAACACGTCTCCTTCCCTCGCTTTGGTGCGCCGTCCCAGGCATATGTGGCGGACCCAAGCAATGCGAACGCACATTAGGGCGGCCATTAGTGCGGTTAAGGTGTGGGTTAGATGAATTCCACCAGTAACATGCCGTCATAAAAAAATCCTTCGAAAAGGTGATTTTCTAACTGTTATACGTTTTGCTACATCTATAAATAACTAAACAAAGTGTGCTGTCAAGAGTGTAACATGGCATACACCTATGGTCTAAACGTGTCTGCCATTAGGATATTCTCGATGAACAATGTCACTTGCAGTTACTCACGTTAAAATAAAAAAAATGGAGGCTAAAAAGGAAACGCGAGCTCCCCTTAGAAAAAAAAACAAACATTGCTGTTAACCGCCAGAGGTTGGGGGTTGGTCGGTGGGGGAGGCGAAGAAAAGCAAGTCACTACTCCAGAGATCTGCTTCTGATTGCTGGATCCCACACAGAAAAGACAAAAACACCACATTTGATTTGTTTCACTGGCCAGGAAAAGTCAAGAACGTTGCCAGTGCCAAATTGTTTAATCTGGTTGTAAACAGCGGACTAATTTAGAGGTGGAAATCTTAAATGTCCTAACAATTGTATTTTTAATATATAAATACAAGTTAGAATTACACGCATTTGTCAACGAACTAAGTCGTACGATTCTTTCGATATACACTGCTCACAATCTGTTCCAATTACTTGGAAAACATCCAAAAAGTTAGCTAACTGGCTAGCATAGGATTGTTACCCATCTCTGCTAACATGTTGGTTTAAGATGGATTGAATGTACTATTCATCTATGTAGCTTCATAATGCTGGGTTCTTTAACAACACAATATTTAACCAAAATAGGCCAAAAACCTGTTTTGGATACAGCGGTTTGAAATGTTACCCGGGTTGTATGTTACTAGCTTAATCATAGAAGTTCATGTCGACTCTGCTCAATTTTAATGTCAAACAATAACTATGTGATCGTCATATCATGCAACCCACGTTACAGTCAAACTGTATACTTTGGGCATGCTATAGTTTAACAAACCTCCAAAACAAAAATAAGATCAACTGCACATGGATAGTACCAAGACAAACACTTAAAATAGATTAGGTTCGAATGACGTTAGACAGGGTCATTCCTAGTGTGAAAATCGTGAGAAATAAAACCTACAATTGATTAACTACTTCAATGAAACTCCAGAAAAACTGTTGCAGAATAGCGTAATACGCTTAGGAAAATAGGTGAACGACATACAAACAATACATTTAACAGTATTGAGGTAGTTTATGGACTCTGGAAAACAACACGAGGACCTCATCATATTAAATCCATGTAAGATCAACTCAAAGACACCAAATTGCAGCCTTGTCTAGTCTTCCTACATGGGAACATTATCCAGCTAAGCAAACGAGCCAAGATAGTAAGGACGAAACCAAGTTGTTGGCTAAACCACGTACGTGTACATGAAGTAACCTAGCCAGCCAAGTGTTCAGCTTGTTCACTTTAAAACATGCTCAGTATTTTGCCATTCTGTTAAAGGTTACATATATATGGTCAAGTGGTATTAACATTTAGTAACATACGTAAATCACTCACCTAAAGAGACATTCCAATCAGTACAAATATTTTAATCGAATGGACAGCAAGAGGAGCCTTCGAGTATTCCAACATGAAATCCACCCAGACCACTAGGCCCGTGTCTCGACCCCGGTGTCTCCTATATCCCCTGCCTTTAAAAGTAGCTCCCTCTCCAGGGGTAGGAAACAAACTTCTCAATGTCTTCCACGCATAGCCATAAAGTTAAATTCCCTGTCCCGGTCAGGTACAGTTATTCCATTGAGTGTCTATTATAGGTCCCAGTTGACTTAATCCATGTATGTTAGTGTTTTGTATACATACAGTCGATATTTATAAAGGGTATATGCTGCTCTATGTAATTCAGGGCTCTGACTCTTTCTCGGGTCCTTACATTCGCGTAGGCGCCCATCCCCCTCCTCGCCGGCATCGACCGCGGGTCCAAGCGAAACTGACACACAACCAAGCCACGGGGTTTCCCGGTGACCATGCAGGGGCTCCTTTGGTGGGCGGGCATTGCGCTGACGTCCTGCCCCTCGCAGCCTATTGGTCAGAGGTGTGTCGGTTGAAAAGTAAAATAAAAATTCATGGAAATGATTGGTCTGCTAGGACACCGAATTGTTTTCGTTGTCTACGCACAGAGGGGCGTGCACCGTACGAAGTCGAGCGTTGACTCGTTTGTTTCGTCGTACGTATGTTTGTGCCATTTGAAGAAGGAGAGCAGTACGGTGTGGATGCATTCGGAAGTAAATGTAAAATGGATTTGTGGTTTCACATTTCGGGAATGTCGTTATTAAATGCAAATACCTTGGAACTTATTTTATCTCTGTAGTGGGATTATGTTTTTGGTTGATTTGAGGTTATATTTATCTACATGGAGGAATAAGTAGTGGAAAACGTTAGCTACACGGGGTCTCTGGGGCCCAGTTCCAGGGACATCAGAGGTAGGGTCAGGCCCACCCAAGTAAAATGAATGGAATAGGAGGTGACGCTCTTGTAGGATCTGGTAAGGGATTGGGCAGAGGAAATGACCAGCGCTATTAGGTTACAACTGTTAATTACGGGTCCCTCCTATTGTACTCCTCTTCCGAAAGCTTTGCATTTGCAGTTATCGACAAAATGTACGTTGTGAAGAGAAAGCGTCAACTCCAACTTAAGTAGGCTAAGAAAAAACGCCATCGTTTCTAGGTGTACACGTTTTACCAGTATAAAATGCATTTTAAAAGGAATAATCCGGATTACCGAGCGCATAGAAGGTATCGATGCCCGATATCACAAAGGACTAATCATTTAATGTCAGAATGTAATAAGCATGTATTGGTATTGACGTGCAATTGGATTCTTGTCATGTCACGGGATTTAGGAGACTGGTTTGGATTGGCTGAGGTGGTAAATGCCAACGTCATTTGTTGCAGTGGTCTGACGATCAAGAAGAAAGCCGCATTGTACGCTTACTATATTGTATATCTGATAAGGTCTCATGAAAATAATGGAGATATTATGGATTTGAGTCATTTTAACTCAACGTGCGATCATTGATGGATAATAATATTGTGCAACAAAAACAGTCAAATGTTTAATAGGCCTATCAGCGTGGATAAATAGGCCTCAGATTAATCAGAGCCACCCACAGACGACGATCTTTTACTCAATGTACTGTTCTAAATTGGGTGTTTAATCCGTTCATTGGGCTAAAGTAAAGGCCATATTATAGTCGCTTAAATACAGATACCCCGGATGTTTATTTTCTACCACGTTCTGAAAACGTCGCACTGCAAACGGCCTAATTTAAGAAAGCACGTGATAGGATGCCATGACGGTCTTGCAAAATTTTACAATAGGCCCGTTGTCGCAGCGTTCCTTAAGCAATATCCTAAGGCCTACCTATAATTTGACCCCCGCCCCTTATAATATATAGGCCTAACACGAGTCACAATCTCCTGAAAAATCATTTGGCTTCTCATAAACTGGGTTATGTTCTAAATGGAATACGTAATTCTGTTTGAATGTTTTACTTGCTGTATTTAATAGTCAGTCTTCTGCAAAAAAACGCAAATAAAGGTTGCTATTACACAGGGTAGTCACTAGTCAGTGTATTAAAGTGTGGAGCCTACATACGAAGATGAACATTTACGTTTCCAAAGCTTCTTATACCGCATGCATGACAGTGCCATGTTAAATGGGAAACGTCAAATCTGTTACATTTCACTCAGTCCCACACTGAAGAACGTTCCCTTTGTTGCCAGTCGGAACATCGACACACGTTTTCAACCCCATTATTGAGCAATACATTTTACCCTGTTAATCACACAAAGTGACAAACACATTCTCGACTAGTGTAAACCATTATCCACAATAATATACCAGCATCAAATGCCGGCCGACGGATGCATTATCAGTCAAACACAATTCCTTTTTTTTTTTTTTTTTTTTTTTAAGTTTTAGTATATGGAGTCCTGCAAATATAACAGAAAATTAATTTAACTACCAGACGAAATTAAATGTAGGCCCAGCTACTGTACAGAACATCAAGGACAACACATCACATATTATACAGTATATGGCCATAACAGATATGTAAACAAAACAGCATTTTTAAACAACGCAACCATTTCTATGGGGCACACATCTTTGGGCGAACAATTGCATACAATAGTACTTTTAAACATCAAAAATGGACATTAACCGTTTTGTGGGGTTAACATGTTATACCCTTATCCTAGCATTTATTTTCATAGGGCGTTCTAGCATTTGTTTCATGAAGCTTTTATGAGCTTTCATCAACTGCAACACTGGACAAGCTGGTGTGGATTATATTAAAACACGTAAGACTTTCTTTTGTAGGCCTACAGTTATTGTGTGCCAGAGAGCATGCAGAGTTCAAATGCAAACAATCTTACTGCCATATTATATCGTCACCTTTCTTTAGGCTGCAGTGGTTTAACTAATCTGATGCATTTCCTAGATTAAAATAAGAATCGGCTTTAGCTATATATTGCACCCCAATGTTATCTAAAGATGGCTCTGGTGCAGGGTGACTTGATTCACTGTGACAAGAAAAGCAACAACTTCCTGTGGCTTTTTCATTGATCTTTTGTTAGGGGCCCAATTCATTTCCAGGTGCTAAACGTTTACATACTGTGGCTCCGGCAAGGAGCTAACACAAAAATGGTTGCGTTTTGGGTTGTCTGGTGTCGGGAAATGTCTTGTAAAGTCGATTTTCCTGGTTGTTGATGCAGCGCCTTCGCGTGCAAAACACACCCTTCTTCTGGCGAATGCTGCCCTCTGCTGGTCGCGGGTGTAGCACTGCACTTAGCTATGCTGTTCCACAGAGGGTAGGCAATTCATTAGAGCAGTTTCAAACTCCCAGTAACATTATTGACCATCTCATCCTCGCCCATTATGGCAAGGACAGTGCGTGATCCGGACTCCACCTGCCCAAAACATAAGCATTTGGTGAACTTTTATTGACGTTTCTGCCTCAAGGTTGAGCTGGCATATTAGGCCTTATCCAAAAAACGACAGCCTTGCAAACAACTGATCAATTATTTTAGATTTTTTGATTTGATTTATTTAGGACACAAAGTAATTGTTATGAAAACATTTTGATTAATTCTGTGTTAACATAAATAGCAAATTACCATCTAAACTATTTTAAAAACAAGTATGTTGATGTGGATCAGGAGAAAATTGATGTACTTAATAAAAAAAAAAAAGAACACCACACTATTTTCTAATGTAAGAGAGTACTGCTTCATATGTGTATTGTGATGTCTGCAACATCAACTCTGTGTATTAGAAAATAGCAGAGCGGGACCCTTTAAAGCCAAAAACCTATACATTTTCCATTAGTTTCTGTCTGGCCATGGCCTAAAAGATGGCGGTACGCCACTCACCTGGGTAAGCCCTGCGTCCTGCACCAGGTAAGTGGGCAGGCTGAGGCTCATGGCCAGAGCCTGCAGCTCCAACAAGTGAGCCATGTTGGTGCCTTGGACCACCACCTTCTTGGCCCTGGGATGAACAATCAAGACATACATGTGCAGCATTTAAAACATCCTGAACAAAGCCCACAATCAAACCAAAAGAGCAATTTCAGAAGACTGAAGTGTGAACGTTGACAAATATTTCCTTTTGGAATAAAACAATAGATACAATAGATTGGAATAACACATAGTAACACCTCATTCTTACCCACTATGGTCCCATTTCCATGCCATCTCTCTCCAGCTGTTCTTGCCCTGCAGAGCCTGATACAGACCTACCGCCGCGTGGCCCACCTGGGTAGCTACCTACAGAACGAAACACAAAGAAACTCCAACTGTAACTCCAACTAAATGGTCAAAAACTAGTAATCATGATGGATATACAAAAACCCAGTAGATACATTCTCAATTTCACCTCTTTAAATATTCTATTTTTGATATTTGAAATTGATATCAGTTTGTGTCAAGGATGATTCTCTGATAATTCTCTGTAACCTGGAATCAGGTCTGTATCTGATACCTGCATCAGCACACATCTGGTGGATTTAATCATGACCTATTAAGTTTGATATACTCTGACCAACCCTAGAATAGATATACAAGGAACATCAAAAACAACAGTCCCATGAAGAAAAAGTTCTGTGTTTTTTTGCCAACAAACGCATAGAAAGACCCTTGCACTATAAAGTTCCCGCTAACCATCTTGCATGACTGACCTTTCCCACACCCATAGCGAGGTCCATGTTCACCACAAACACCATCTTGAATGTGAGGTCATCGTCTCCCTCCTCCTGTGAGACAAAGCAGACACAAGAGGAGAGAGGGTGAGCAGCAGTTTGGAGCCAGCCCAGTGCAACCTATGTACTACGGTGTACCTGTAGGGGACTAAGGCTATCTTAAAGGCACCTCATTCTCCAGCTTGTTGAAGTAGTACATGGCAGCCTCCTCCGCAGACACGTTCCTAGTATGCAGGAGTGCCTAGGATTAAAGAAAAACAATAAAATGACAGAATGTTACGGCCCAAAGAGAAGGATTCACAGGTCAGGGAAGCGAGCACTGGCCCACCCAACCCTGTGATTAAAATTATAGCTTTGCCTGTTTAAATCAACACTAAGGCTTCTTCGCATGTGTAGATGAAAAGACCAGGCCATAATGTGTCATAAATTGCTACTGTAGCACATGCATGCCCATTAATTACAATGTTATATGGCATTAAAGATGCATCTTTCTCAAAACTGTAAATGAACATAGACAAGGTTTACTCCGTTGCACCAGCTCTAACAGTTTATTTTTATATTTTCCCCATCTTAACATTTTATTTTACATTCTAAATTAGGCCTACGCTTATGGTCAATACTGAATTTGACAGAAACATGATCTACATAGTAGCAATCCAGACAGTATCACATTGTGTAGGAGCTAATGGGATCCAGGATGTGTTTAAAGATGTCTCCTCATATTGGTGTCTGTTCTCACACCTGCTTGGCGGCCTCCTCGGGAATGTCTAGTTCTCGGAGCTGCTGCAGGTATATGGGATTAACATCCTGAGCACCCGCATCTGGGCCTGATTGCTCCAAGGGCTCCATTCTCAGCTGTGGTAGTACAAAGACAGGTACAGGTTAAACCATACACTATAACGTGGGCACACACTGTTTATAAAAGTAAGGCCAAGTATATATATAAGTCATATAGGCTACATTATTTAATTAACTTCACATAGTCAGCGCTTTTCTACACACGGTTGTTTTTTAACAGAACAGTCAAATATGAATGGACCACACTTCAAGACGTTTCTTTTACATAACATTAAATTACCTTAACACGTAAATCTAATTGCATGAGTATATCTACGAGTAAGCCAAATGTACTGTCCTACGCCATAGTCCAGCCTAGTATTGTATAATACTATAGCTACATTGGCAGTCAGCACCAATATACCTTAGCTTACCCACAGTTAACATTTTTATTTTCTTACAGAGCTAATGGAGACATTAGTTGGTGATTGCAGCAGCTGTGGCTATGCTAGGTGCACTGAGCTCGTATAAATGAACGCTTGCTACCTGTGCTACGCAGCTAACGTGCTAGCAGGAATCCTCCAATACGAAACACAGGGATTTTCTCAAAGTGTTACTATTGCAACAACAAATTTCTAAACGAATACTATCCACTGGAGGATGACAGTGCTTACTCCATTTTGGCCATCAAATTGTGTTTTTCTTACCGGATACCATCATTTGTGGATTCCGTAAGTAGTATCAAAGATAGTACATTAGAAAAGATCTCCTACGTGGGCGGGGCCTTTACACTGGGCTATCGTTACCACTGTCAGATCGCTGGACATGTCTCAAACTCACTAGTTTTTCGCTTGATTTACACGTCAGAAAAACATCGATTTAATGTTAAAATGTGCACAACACCTTCCACTTGTAAGGGAAGTTCTGATATTTACCTCGATTTCAATGTTAAAGAAAAAAGTCGAGTGAATGGAGCGTGTGTGCGCGCGCAATGCCGCGCCTTGTGTAGCTCACATGACAAATTACAGGAAGTGAGAAGGACGTGGGTAGTCTCTTTTGAAATGTCTCTCTTCGCGGCATTTAGTTCCCGACCCCAAATTAAGTAAATCAAAAACACATTTACAACAAAAAACAGATTCATGAATACTTTATTTCATCACCGTCGAGAAATGTCGCTCTTTTATTAAACATGTTATATCACTACAGTAACATTACTAAACCATTATGTACAATGATATAAAATCCTTAAAACTGCTCTTTGCAGAGCCTGCTCTACATCTGAATTAACAGCTGAATTTATACATAATCTAACAGTTAGAATCTTCCCTCAGACGGCCTGCCTCAAAAGGTTTTGGCTTCAGATCTATATGACAGCAAAAACCATTTCAACAATAATTAGTTGTTTGTTAGGTAGGCATACTGTAGTGATAACCTATGGGCTACATTCTGACATTCTTGGGCTGAGCCACCTATAGAGCATATGGAAATGGATACACTAGAGGCTCATTATACAGTTACACAATTTTACAAATGTTTACTTTTTCCCCCCAATCAGGGGTCATTTGGACATGATGGATAGAGATAAGAGATTAAGCCAATCTCTAGTTGGTCACTAGGATGTCAAGAGTGCAATCAGCTTGTGCTTTTGACATTATCAGGCATACAGTAGGTTTTGGCAGGCATCAGCTTCAAATGTGTTAGTTAAACTGTTGTGGCACATAACAGTGGAAGAGTTTCATGTCAATTTATCAGAATTGCTAATAAGAAACCAATTTGGATGGGTGTGAGATGACTGAATAATAGTACCGTTTGAACAAGGGTATAACATGTTGCGAAACAGCAGTGTTCTCTATATGTAATCACAAAAAAAGAAAGAAAATACAAGATACACTCGAGCACATAAAGCAAGAGTTGACGATCTTGGGGGAGATCTTTCAAACAAAGTGAGTGACTGCACAGCATTTCAAAAATGGACCACAGCGTGGGCAGTACAGCATTCAGATGTTTTTCTTTGTTGAAATTGTGAAAAAAGGAATGTTAAAATAAGACTCAAATAAAACAAAATTACACAATAAAAACACCTAAATCATCCAATAATTTTCCGCTCTAAAGATCCTCTCCAGTGATGTTTACCATTGCAATGGAGAAACAAGGACAGGAACCCCACTCAGGGGTCACAAGGGTTTTTAGGTACCATACACATGCTAGCCAAAGTACCATGGTTTCCGATGCCATGCTATTGAACGTGCGTGCGTGTGTGTGTGTGTGTGTCCAGCATTTGGTGATGTATATGCATCGGCCTGTGTTATTTTAGGAGGACGGATATAAAAATGGTCAATATGGATGCAAATCAAAAAAATAAACTACAACCAATTAGATAGTGGCCTTAGCCCATGAGACTGAGGTAGAGTGGCAATAACATTGAACTCCTCTTGTCTTCTAGATGTAAAGGAGGTTGTCTTGTTTACTTGCATAAATGGGCCATTTTTAAGGACTTCATTCAGTTCTCAAATGTGTGTAACCTTGAATAACCAACAATGGAGTAGGTACTTAATAAATATGGCCAAGTTTACTTTCATGTTGGAAATCAATGCACCATAACATCTCCAAAATATACAGTGTCACATTAGGACACATTCTATAAAATGGCTAGAGCCAACAGGTCTCACATGAGGGCATAATGATATCACAGGTTGATGTGACTTAAAAACTGGGAAGATGTAGGTTACTGCATATACACACACATGCATACCAAACACAAATACACAAAAGGATGAAATGCAAAAGGAGAGGGAAAGTTTTTTTCCACCCTACAGAAATAAGCATAAAATGTTCTGTTAAAAAAAAAAAAAGTTAATTCAAAAGAAATGTATGAACATCACTGACCAGAGGACGGACGGACGCACGCACGCGCACGCGCACGCACACACACACACACACACACACACACACACACACACACACACACACCTTTAGTCTGGTCCTCACAATAAAATAATTAGAATAACTCTGGGTATGGGGGGGGGGCAGCATAAGAGTATTAAAATCCTTGGTGCCAGTCCAACAATCCATCTAAGAAAGTCCAGTCTGTTCATTTATCTCTCCACCCTCTCCAGTCCTTGGCCCCTCTAGATGTACGCTGTGTGTAAGACCGCCGTCAAGGTCGATGGGAGGTTTCCGTCCGTACGGAGCGTTGGCTGCAGCTTGGTCCTCACTGGCTCACAGGTCCGTCACCTTGTTCTCCACCGCCGCAGCGATCTGCTGCAGCCGGTAGCCCAGCTGCATCTTCTGAGCCGTGGGGTCCTCCTCCAGAGCCGTGATGATCTGAGGTAGGGGGCGCCAGATTGGGAAGGGAGGGGGTGGATAGATGACATACAGGTAAGAGGAAAAAAAACACAACAAAAGGAAAAGTATGTGTTATTGTGCGCGCACACACACACACACACACACCAAATGCTGGTAAAATATGCAAGTGGCAGGTAGCTATTGATCTATCACACACACAAGTGATGAACCTACCTGGTCGTAGTATTTGTTGATGTACTTGTACAGCTCATGGAGCGCTACAAGGTAATTCAATTCTCCCGAGTAATTCTGGGAGAAGGGAGGGGGACATCATATGAGACTCATTTTATGGTAGACTTTGTTCATCCTTTTTATGCATTTATTTTATTGTAGAGGCCCTTTGTAAAGCCAGCTCTGCTCACCCGGGACAGTTCGGCCAGAGCAGAATTCATCTCCTGGTCGCTGGCTGAGATGGTCTGCCTAATGTCAGCGTAGTACCTATAGTGCAGACACAAACAAAGCGGTCAGTGAATCCTGCTTCACTTTGGACTGTGATGAAACAATTGCCTCTCTGATTGGCAAATATGTCAATGTACGTCATACAATCCCCCCCCCCCCCACACCCAAAGAGAAAGATTTTCAAACATGGACACACCTTTCCACCATCTGTTTGTAACGGGGAATGTCCCTCGCATACAGCAGCTTGTTGATGGGTGAATCCTGGTGTTTGTGGACAGAGGCCGGGGGAGGGGGGGCGACAAAGATAGGGAGGAGGACACAAGATGGAAGTGAGACTCATGTAACAGCTTAGGGCGTATTCACACCTAGCGGGTTTTTTTTTCTGCCAGCGCTCTTTTTACATTATATTCCTATGTAGCAGAGCGTTTTTGGAAAACGTCCCCGGCGTTTTTTTAAACGCCTCTCGGCGTTTCTTTCTCCCGCACCGAGTGTAAAAAAAAGTTGAAAAAAGTTCAATTTCAGGAAAAAAGCGCCCGACGTCAGGTGTTTTTTTGACAAATGACCAATCACAGTACGCCGCAAATCGCGCATCATCGAAACGAAGCTCCTGGACTAAATGATGGTAGGCACCTTGCTGCTGCCTTCCCCGAGTGATATCTGCACCCACAAACGTGCAGGTACATGATTCTCCTCGTCGTCAGCTAGGGCCAATGCAAGTGCCAATCGCCTGTTTATTCCCATTTTGGAACAACGATGTAAGGGTAGCCTGGATACGTAGTAGGCGAGTAACGTCGGGGTCTAGAGTGGGTTCGTTGCTAGGCGATAGAAAAAACGCTCTCGGCCCTTTTAGGACAAAAAACACTGCCGCTTTTTTTTTTGGTTGAAAAAACTGCCGGCTCAACTTTTCCCTATCACAAAAAACACTAGGTGTGAACACGCTCAACTACGGCTTCGGTTACACATTTCATTTTAATGCCACTTTTGTGATCGGATTTAACTTTCACGCAAAAATAAGGTAAAATAAGCCTGCTGAAATGGCCCTGGGTGGAAGAGAAGCCCTTATGTTGTTCACCCATCTTCAGTGGAAAATATTGTTAGTAGCCTATGCGTACCATGTATAGCGGGAGAATCCTGGCGGGCTCAGTGTAGGCATGGGGCGTGGTTTTAATGACATAGCCAGTAGTCTGCCCACATTGTACCCAGATTGCTGTCCACACACCTATGCAATCTGATCAGAATGTGAGTCTGACCACTTCAGGATGTGGTCTAGCTCATCGGATCACAATGTGAGCCAGATCCGATCTGGGGCTGTCCAGACCTGACAGTTAATGCGTCCTGGCGTGATCAGATGATAAAAGTCGCATTGAAATGACAAATGTAACCGAGGCCTATGTTGTGGTCATAATAAATCAGCCCCGCCACCACCCCCACTAGGTTGAACTCCCAGCTCACCCGGCCCAGCTTGTGCTCGGCAACGGTGCAGGAGTCCATGAAGGTCTGGGCGATGACGGACAGCACCGCGTCCACGTGGTCCGAGGCCTGCACATCAAAGATGAACTGGGGGTTCTTCACGATGTTGATCCAGAAGCGCAGCGGTAGGCTGGACAGAATAAAAGAGAGAAGAAAAAGGTTTACAATATGTGATGGTTCAAGATCCATCCATTATATCGGGGTCGCAGAGGCAGCAGGCATAAATGGGCGGACCAGACATCCTTTTCCTGGGCAATATCCTCCAGCACTTCCTGGGGAATTCCGAGGCGTTCCCAAGCCAGCTGGGAGATGTAATCCCTCCAGCGGCTCCTGGGTCGGTACACCTCCAAAAAGGGGAGGCGGCCAGGGGCATCCTTATCAGGTGCCCAAACCACCTCAACTGGCTTCTCTTGATCAGGAGCAGCAACAGTTCTACTCTGAGGTCCTCCCAGATCGATGACCTCCTCACCCTATCTCTATCGCTGATCCCAGCCACCCTGTGGAGGAAGCTCATTTCGGCCACCTGTATCCGGGACCTTAACTTTCGGTCATGACCCAGAGTTCATGACCAATTGATAGCTTTGCCCCTCAGCTCAGCTCCCTGTTCACCACGACGGTCCGGTACAGTGCCTGCATTACTGCTGACACTGCACCCATCCGTCTGTCAATGTCATGCTCCCTCTTACCCTCACTCGTGAATTAGACCCCAAGATACGTAAACTCTCTCAGCTGGAACACAGCTGGAACACACCCTCCGTTCCCCCTTTTTAAAAATGAGGACCAACACCCCAGTCTCCCAATCCCCTGGTACTGTTCCCAACATCCATGCAACATTGAAAAGGCGTGTCAGCCACGACAGCCCCTCAACATCCAGGGCCTTTAGTATTTCTGGGCGGATCTCGTCCACTCCCGGCACTTTGCCACTGCGTAGTTTCCTGACTACCTCAGTGAATTCCACCAGGGAGATGCGTTCTGACCCCCCAGGACACTCGAGCCCTGCCTCCTCCATGGAGGACATATCAATCGCATTAAGGAGTTCCTCAAAGTGTTCCTTCCACCTCCCGACGATATCCTCAGTTGAGGTCAGCACTTCCCCTCCCTTGCTGATAACAGCTTGGGCGGTGTCCTGCTTTCCCTTCCTGAGCCGCCGGATGGTTTGCCAGAACCTTTTTGAGGCCAGCCTAAAGTCCTTCTCCATGGACTCTCCGAACTCCTCCCACACCCAAGCTTTCACTTCCACAACCGCTTCCACAAACAGCGCTGCTGCAGTCCTTCTGGCCTGCCGGTACTTGTCTGCCAAATCAGGAGCTCTTAGCAGTTGCTTCCAAGATGGCGGCCTTAAACAGGGTTAATTCGGACTCCACGTCCTCGACCACCTTCAGGATGTGGCAAAAGCTCCTCCGGAGGTGGGAGTTGAAGTCACACCAGACTGGGTCCTCTACCAGTCGTTCCCAGCAAACCCTCACTAAATGTGTCCATTATGGTTCAAGTTTCAAGAACTTTATTTCTCACATATACATACAGGATGTACAGTGAAATGAAAGTGGCAATACTTATGGGATTGTGCAACAACAGTAACAGCATTTACAATAAAAAGAAGCAATAATATTTACAATAAAAATAAGCAACACTATTTGCAATAGATGTAGATATAAATAAAGGATCTGAAAAAATATGAAAAATATATAAATATGTAGAGTTGCTAATATGTATATCGAGATGAAATTAAATGTGTACAAAAACAATGCAAAGAGCAAACAAAGTCACAGGGAAGTGCAGTAGTGTGTGTGTACCTGTTGGTCTTCCATATGTGGATGGTCTCGGGGTCCGAGATGCCGTGGTTCCCCGCCTGGTCGTCCAAAAGGTCAAAGAAGTACTTGACAGCTAGTGGGACGGGCCGGCTGGTGCTCAGGATCACAGTGAACAGGTCGTCCACAAACTTCTGCAGTGTTCCCTGTGTGGCCATGGGATATGAAGGGATATTTATTTAGGATTGTGATTGAGATGGGTTTTTTTGTATTTAACTTTAGTCATGATGTTTAGATGTTTGCCGCCGCAAAGACCTTAACTGTGGAGAAGGCCAAGAAGCAACTTCCAGGTCGCAACACGGAGCAGGGAACGGTGGGGACCTTGAACCCTGAGCAAACCACTGCTGCAGCTTGCGCATGAAGAGCAGACCCTGTGGCCGACCGCATCGGCCAACTCCACCGACACTATTGTGGCGTGTGAAGTTTTCCATATTGCCCAGCCCTGTTTTTGCATGAGTGTGTGTGTATGTGTGCGTGCGTCTGCGTGCCTACCTTCATGGAGAGCAGGCGGGTCAGGTAGATCTCCGGTATGGCCTTGGCACGCTCCCTCTCCCTCAGGCTGCCCCGCCGATGCTTGGGCAGCTCAGGCTCCTCACTGGCCTTCACCAGGTGCCACAGCCTCACCCCCCCCTCGTCTGCATCCTCCAGCATTGGGGTCTCTGCCAAGGCGATCAACCAGCATTAAACACCCATTGTCAGGTTTCTGTTTACAAGACAGAGTGGAGGCTGAGATTGTGTTTGTTATTGAAAGGGGAAGAGGGATATGTGAAAAAGTTAAAGTAGGACTATGTATGACCAGCATATAGACCTTTTTCATCATAGGATAAACACTTGTGTTTTGCTCATAACACTAATTATGGGTCTGCTCCTTTTATGTACCAGGCAGCACTAGCGGCGCCAGGAATTTGATTGTGGGTGGGCCTCCAGAAAACTGGATGGGCCAGTTAAAATAAGCCAAAAAAAAAAACGGATTCCTACGGAAGCCGAGTACGGGCCGTGGTTGCTCATAATTTTTTAGGCCTGTTTTCTTGTGATAACGACTTAATTATCTCACTATCTCGAGATAGCAAATTCATGGTTTTGCCGAGATTGCAACTTGACTTCCCCATTGATGTTCTTACAGTAAGAATTGACAATGTCAGAAGGAGAGACCACGATTTTACTTTAATCAAGGACTGACGCAAGCCGAAATGGCATTGTGTCTTTCTATTATGGACAACATTCATGTAAGTCTTCGTCAGTTAAGAAGAAGACTAGCCAGACTCCAACTTTATAGGCGAGTTTGCTTAAGTGAGCCTGACGCAATTGTCTGCTTCATTGCGAACCAGATCCGAGGCCCTGGCCGGCTTCATGGCTGATTCATGGCATGTTCGTTATGTCGAGATAATGAGATAATTAAGTCGTGATCTCGAGATAACAGGCCTAAAAAATGATAAGCAATCACGGCCGTTCTCAGCTTCCGTAGGTACCCCTTTATCTCTGTTTCAGTGCTTTTTCTGCGGCACTGAGGACAGCGACTCAGTAGCCTACCTGTGAGGTTTGGCTACGGGAGGACGTGATGGGGAGAGGGGTGGGGTAGAAGCCGCTGATTGGCTGAGAAGCTTTCACTCAAAGCTTTCCTCAGGCTGCTTATTGGATGAACAGCTAGAATGAAAATCACTCACTACTCACTATAGTGATAGCTCAAAATGTGTTGGGTCCGGGCCTTAAATGGGTGGGCCCAGGCCGACCCGGGCCCAATAGCAGCGCCGCGGGTGCCAGGCAGGTAGTAGACCAAACTAGTGAAGATAAGTCTACTACCCGTGCCCTGGTACATAAAAGATGCAGACCCATAATTAGTGTTAAACCAATTAGTTTGTCACACGATGACATTGTGAAAATTGACCTATCTGGGACTCCGATTTTTTTCATAATTTAGTTTGTTTGAAATAATACCACAAACTGCAGTTGGGTTTTGTTCATGTGATTTGTTAGTACACACGTCTAAGCATGGGAGTGACTTAAATATCCCAGAATGGGTCTCGGTTCTTTTGGGTGGGGTGGGTGCTGGACTTACTCTCTCCTGCCACGTAGTCATGGTTGTCATGGTGAATGTGTTTGGTGTGGCGTGGAACCAGCACTACAGTCGCACCATCCGGAACCTGATGTAATGATCAAACAACGACATGACCACCATTACAATTATACACCAAATGAGACAATAGTGCAATATTTGCTACTGTATATTATATATACACGCTACTGCATATATCGGCAGTCGTACATCACAAAATGATAAAAGGTCTGCACAAACCTTGTAGTGTTGGAGTGTGTTGAGGCGCTTCCAGTTGCCCTGGACTACTGATGTGAGGTCCTCGTCTGACAGGATTAGGTGGCCGGCCACACCAGACCGCCACTCTGACACACACACACACACACACACACACACACACACACACACACACACACACACACACACACACACACACACACACACACACACACACACACACACACACACACACACACACACACACACAATTTTATGAGCAGGGAGACTCTATGGGACACATGCGTGTGTGTGCAACAATTGGTCGAGTAACTAATTATTCTATCGACAGAAAAGGTATTGAATCAAATGTTTATAATCGATTAATCTTTTCATTATTGTCATTTATCAAGTACAAATACCAAAGATTTGCTGTTTGATGCTTCAGAAATTCAAATCGTTCATGGATCATTATAAAATGAATACTCTGGTTTTTCTTGGCTGTTTGTCAGATAAAGCAAGCGAATTTAAGACATCACTTTGGACTCTGGTAACTTTGCTATTATTTACAACATTTTCTTGACTAAATGATTTGAAAAACTATGTTAGATTAATTGACAAAGAAAATAATCATTAGTTGCAGCCAGCGGCGGTTGGTGCATTTTTCTCCAGGAGGGGCTATACCAAAAATCAACTAAATAAGGTATCAGTGTATTTAAATAAATGAAAAGGCCTTTATTTGTATTTGCTGAGCTGAACATTTGTTTTAATAAAACAAAATAAAAAGGTACTTCAATTAGTGCAAATTCTTTATGATAATTATCTGTTATACTAAAATAAAATGTGTTATGGTGCAAGACTAAAGTAAGCAAAATGCCTTGATAAGTGCGTTTATTGCACGAGGCTCCTCTAGCCAATTTTTTTAATTTACATTTTATTGCACATTATACATTTTACTCACTAACTAGGCTATATAATATTTACCTTGCTCATTTGAAAAAAAAAAAAAGTCAATGAACGTCTTCTTGGATGTGGAGAGTGGTGGGGCGGCACCCTAACGCCCTCTACTGGCCAGCCGCCACTGGTTGCAGCCCTACATGTGTGTGCATGCATGTGCGTGCAGAAATCCTCACCCAGGTCCAGCGAGTCAACGTGCGGCCGCTGGGAGAAGGTGGTGCCCTTGTAGACCTGCTCCAGCAGCTTCTCCTTCACCTGGCTGATGGTGTCGATGTCCAGCACCTTGGAGGGCAGCGGCTGGCTCTCGTTCACCCCTCCACCCTGCGTCAACACATTCAGCGTCTGGAGGGAGAGACATGAAGCAGCTGGTTCACACCCGATTCTGGGTTAATGCGCTGGTTTTCTGGCCAGCTTGTGCCAACAAGTTAGGGTTGGGCGTGGGTATCATTAAAAAAAAGGTTTTGTCGTGTTATAAATAACCATTGTCCACGCCCAAAGGTTTGGATTAGGCTGCACCACTGGTCTGACTATTTGTCTTCGATCCGAAGTAATGCACTAATAAAAGAGTTGCAACTAATTAAACTGCTATTAAAACATTGTATTAAAGTGACAATGTGTAAGATTTACTAATATATTTATTGTTTTCTTTAAGTAAAATGATCTACATGTAGTACATGCTGATAGCTACAAATAGCTCCATAAATGAAATTTCACCCTATTCCTGATATTGTATTTTGAAAATGTTACTCCGGTGCAACATAAATTATAAATCCATCCAAGACCATCCAAGATAGTAAATTATCTTAAAATCTACTTTACTTGCAGTTACTCCAGGGGGTGTGCTTGCCCTGTTTAGAGGAGTATAAAATGACCAATCACAAAAGCTAACTAATCTAGTTAGCTCTGGCAGAGCTAACTACATGCCTAGCGCCTTCAGCTGCAGAAATACCTCTGTGCATGTATAAAAAAGCAAACAACAAAAAGAGGGGTAAAACCAGGATTAATACATTTGAGAGGTGGAGAGGAATGAATAATTTTTGACACATGTTGGCTTTGGCTCATACCTGTCAACCCTCCAATTTTTCCTGGGATTCTCCTGTATTTTACCCTTCTCTCCCTCTGTCCTCCCCTTTAAATATTTTCCCGTAAATCTCTATTTTTTTACCTTTCTTATAAAATGTTTACAAGAACATAAACCATTCAAATAACCACCTAATTGTTATCACTTACATAAAGTAGTTAACTCAATCCTTGTTGCACTGATATTTAAAAAAAATGTGGTTGCCGAGTGGTGATTTTAGGATTCACTGTGTGTAGGTAAGGGGTACGTGGACAGTGGTAGGGGTGGTGGGACGGCTTGGGGCAGGGGGCTGGAAAATGTCCCTTATTTTCAAATCCCAATATTGACAGCTATGCTTTGGCAGCTGGTTATTATTGAGTGAGTGCTGGCAACTGCAGCACGTGGGCCACGTTAAGACAAAAAGTGGTTGCAATGTTGTTGCCATTGTTTAAATTAAGTAAATTCTAGCAAACAATAGAGGTGCAAATCTTACACATTGTTCCTTTAAGTTATTTTATATTTTTTTAATAGAAAAAAAAGTTGACCTTCCAAATGGAACACCTGCTACCAGCCAATGCTGAATATTGGCTGGTAGCAGGTGTTCATTTTGGACACTGTTCATGATATTTATCAAATGGACTCAACACGTCTCTTCCTCACCAGAGTCTTGTACTCCACGTCTTCCCGTAGCAGCCTGTTGTCGTTTAGCGTGTACTTGGCCTTGCCTGTCACCGCGTCCACTGGGCCCTTGTCTACTTGGTGCTTGATCGCCCGAAACAGCATGTAGAGAGACTCCCCAGCCGAGTCCTGACACACAGACATCCATACATGAACCACAGGATGGACAACTACTAATACCACCTTTGTTAATGTTCGTTTTGGTTAGTTTATTGACAAAAAATAAATAAATCAGGAGGTAATAATTTTGCTGTATTCATTCTCTCGGCTTAAATACAGGTCTTTAGAATGAGTGACTTTCTAAAACATGTATATATATTGATGATAATTTTTAAGCAGTATTTTAGGTCACGTAGTCAAACATACCAATGAATATTAAGATAACACATTTTTATTATCCCCCATTCAGGAGTCACAATAAGTACAGTAGGTAAGCACTCCATGTACATAAGTAATGAAGTCCTTGGCCACTTATAAATCTAATAATTTTACGCTGGGTTCACAGTTGTGTAACAAAGGGCTAGGCTCTCGTTGCAAAACCTGCATATTTTGTGGTCGAGTGGAGTGAGACTCAGACAGACTCAGTCATGTCAAGTGATGAATCTTTCGTGGTAGAGTAATGAATTCAATTTGCAACATGTAGCTATACTTAAGTTATAGATTTACTTTAATTTTTAGTTACTTTGTGCGGAGTAAAGCCGGGAGCTTATCATCAAAAGGTTTCCACACTAACTGTGGTTGATAGCTGGTTTACAGCCTCACCTGGCCCGAGTCAGACTGATTAGACTCTGGGACTGGGTGGGGCTGCACACCTGTGGTGCATGAGCAAAAGCTCAAAAGAGAGCCACTAGCTGGGTTTCCATTCAAATGTATCGCAAATCTTAATCAGATTTTTCACGTTATTTAAGTCACGTGATTTCTGTATGTCATAATTTATTCAAATGTATTCGCTGAATCAGTTTCTATTGCACTTTTTCGAATTAAGCTTTTATCAATTCACCAACTTTTCCACCTTCCCCTAAGCAGAAAGACTTTTTATCGATATTTGGAGACTTATTCGAATTTTCGGCGTTTCCACTCAGGTTTTATTATTTGCAAATTGAAAATTCGAATAAAAACAGGTGGATGGAAACGCACCTACTGTCATGACGGTACATCTGCTTGGCTTATACCATCTTGCCATCTCCAATAAATGGATATGCTCTCAAACAACCTGTGTCCTGTGTTAGAGGGCCCCATCAAAGCCACTTGTATGGCGTGTGGCAGCAAACGACTGCTACACCATGTGATACCAACGTCGTTATACTTTATACTATTGGCTCACAATTGTTACAAGCGGGAACAAAACGTCAGAGAAGAAAACATTCAATTAGGACCCGGCAACATTTTTAAAATAATTAATTCACTATCAAAACAATTTATTTTAGGAAAAGCGATACTTTTATTATGCACCTTTCTAAAAGCTCTGTGGATTTAACATTTTTTTTAAATTCGTCTACATAAAAATGTTATTAATAGGATACATAAAAATGTTATCAATAGGACCTTTAACTTTGGCCCCTGCTCATGTGTCATTCACACCCCAGATCACTCACCCTCAGGAAGGCATACAGGCAGATGGACATCCAGTTGGTCAGCAGCTTCTCCACAACTGTCTCCGTTCTAACGCAAAGGGAAAGAAGGCAACCAGGTTTAGTTTGGCCAACACACAAAAAATGGTACAGCTACCCAGAATACCGTCACCCAAGGCATACCGCTGGCCCATATGGCCAAATAATTATTTACCAATAACTGCTTGCAATTTTCAATGGTGTAGAAAAAGTACTAATTACATTATTATTATTATATTCCATTGTTTTCTCAAAAAAATGTAAACCTACCTTCACTATTATATAATATAATATAATGAACTCCTAAATATGACCATTGTAAAAGCTTGATAGATGTATTTGTAAATTAAAGCCATACATGTATTCATATAACTATCAATACAGCCCCGCAAGCCAAGCACTAATGCTAAACAAGGTTTCCACAAAGCTGTTAAGATGCACTACAAAATGCCATTTGCGCACACACACACACACACACACACACACACACACACACACACACACACACACACACACACACACACACACACACACACACACACACACACACACAGTACCTGCGCAGCATGAGTTTGGGGTTCTTGGCCACATACTGCTCCACCAGGTCGTTGAGCAGTGTCTTCAGGATGTCTGTGAAGTACTCCAGCTTGCCATGCAGTGCCACGGTCAGCAGGGAGGCCACATAGGCCCGGTCCCTGGGAGAGAAGGTCCTCTGGCCCTCCAGGGTGTGGATGAACTGAACGAGAGAGTGGTGGTGGTGGTTAAAATACACCAGATAAACAAAACAATAAACACATTGCTTTTTAATAGCATGTACAGTTGTGGTTATTATTAAGCCATTTCTGCCTGGGTGCAGAGAAAAGTCAGTTCCACCATTAAACCTTCGATATCCTTACGATGCCATGTCATTCACATTAAACAAGATGGTGCCGCTACGATCGGTCGCTGGTTTTGCCAGCGCTCTTATACTTGTATACACTTATTTTCAGTTGAAGGAGCAGGCAAATTAAGCATTTCACTGCTAGTTGTACAGATATGACTTTGTATGTGACAAATAAAAGTTGAACTTCACCACTGGAACAGTAGCGAGGCACTGTTGGCATGACAACAAAGTGAACAAGTCGACATTGCATGCCAGTGCTCGTACCTTGGTGAGGAAGAGCTTGCTGTTGAGGAGGTTGGACAGCTGCACCAGGCCCTGCTCCACCGTCTGCCGGCGGCCCTCCTGCACGTCTAGATCGCGCCTCAGTGGTGACTCGCGGTGGCCGGGGAAGAAGATGCGCTCGGCATACTTGCGGTAGTCCAGGAAGGGGATGCCCGAGCCCACCAGGTCACTGGACATGTCCATCATCTCAGTCATGAGGTCTGGCGGTGGAGGAGGGAGCGAGTGGGGCTGGTTAGCAGTTAGCAGCTAGCTAGGTTAGCAGCTGAGCCTAGAAGATAGGCTGTCTGCTGGCTGATTGCACTGTTCCACAAGTCAGTGTTGCAGTCCCATGGGACGTCAACACTAAACCATCTGTAATCATTTACTCCACCAGACAGTGAACGCCAGAAATTATAAAGTTGAAAGTGGATGCGGCAATCTGTAATAAGTGAGATGGACTGGTGTACATTTGTATTCGTCAGTGAAGAGTGGGCTACAATTAAACTGCCTTCTCCCTGTACAACAAGAGAATTTTCATTATTTGAGCTAGGAGGTTTAATGTAATAGGATAATAAAACAAATGGTCTGGCCAGTCTGAAAACAAACACAATATCCGTGCAATATCCATGTTGGTTTGTGTGTTCCATTCTACAGCCAATCCAGCCCCAGTCTTCACCTGTGAACTCTTTCTTGCAGCGGTCCCTAACACTGGTCTCCAGGTTCTCCAGCTGGATCTGGACCTTCTTGTAGTCCCGCAGCGCCTGCTTGCTCTTCCTCCTAACACACACCAAGCAGAGAGAGGAATGAGAGTTGATAGGAGGAAACATTGATTTTTAGTCTGAGAAAAAAAACACACCCAGACACTACAGGTTTCACGACTACTGATTTTTACTAAATAGGATCACAGTTTATGAACCTACAAGGAAAATAAATAGTAAATAATTTGGTTATTCAGAACAAAATAACCAATTGTCTCAAGAGAGTCTGCTTTCCGCTGGCAGCTAGGTTGCCTTGACACTGGAGGTAAACACATAAACGATAGCCTGGCACTGTATATTTAGCACAATATATAATGTTACATTAAACACTGAAACAATTAACAACAACAGCATTTTACATTTCACATTATTTATTTATTTTAAAAATGACGTAATCCACGACTAGTTGACCGACTAGTGGTTCTAGTAGTGGACTAGTTGGTGAAACCCCTACCAGACACAGATACACAGACATAGAATATCACAGACAAACACACCTGTAGATGAGCACTATGATGAAGACAATGAGGGCCACGATGGACGCCCCGACGCCGACTCCGACCTGCGCTTCCATGGGGAAGGTGGCCAGGCTGAGAGTGTCGTATTGGACCTTGCCCAGAGAGAAGTTCAGGTTACCCATCTGGACCTGAAACACACACACACACACACACACTGTGAATATCAGAGTTTCTGTACCAACGATACAGATGTAGTTTCATCCAACACCAAGCTGTAAAAACTGTAAAACCAAATCAAATCATTTCACTGTTAGCCAAGACCGTGTAAAGCAAATTCTGAGATTTTTCGAAACACAGTACACGTTAGAAAGTCATTGCTGAAAACATGTGAAAAGACTGTATAACCATTTAATGTTGAATTGTGGAGTTAGACCGTTTTCGTGTTCAGGATTTTATGAGCGGGGCTTAAAGGGTACATGATGACGTAACGCGCTATCCCTTAACATTGCCCCGCCCCTAACAACCAGAGTGCAGTTGCATCACTGCTTGTCACACTCAATCGTGAGTTTGACAGTTATTAGTTTGACAGTTATTATTTGACAGTTGAGAGAAGCTCCGCCCCCCCCTGCGCAAATAGGCGTGGTTTAGCACCTTCAGCGGACACGCCCTGAGCGTCTCTGAACTGAGAATAATGCTTTTTTTCATGATTTTAAATCCTAATTTTATATACTTGGCGACTATTTTAATCATTCAAATTTGGCTGGGTGGTTAACACATTTTTCTATAGTGTGACAAACTCTAAAGAGCATATTTCCCTTTGGTTTACAGACTTTAAAAGCTAGGTATGTGCCTATTCTATTGGTATATACAGTATGTATATACTTAATATATTTACTACTACTACTACAATCTCCCAGGTGTTGGAGTGGCCTGTGTTTTTCAAGGGAGAGATTTCAGATGGCAGGTTGATAAAGTCAACTGCAGCAGCTGATTTAAGCAATAAGCCATGAGAAGTCGTGGTTTACAGCTTAGAACAACACCCCCTCGCTGTTCTAAATATCACTGTAAATCACAGCCTCAAGTGGCTTATTGCTTATATAAAAGCAACCGTTACTAAAACGGTTAAATTAGATTACCTAGTTAGATTTCACAAAATAAACACACAGATCATTATTCTTCCGCCAAGCAATATAGTTCCTAAAGACAGCAACATGGTTGCCAAGCAACACAGGCTATCATACAGGCGCATTAATACTAAAAATGAATTGTTATGTGGTCACAGGTGTGTTATTATGTTAGTATTCAAGTATTCAGTATTCAGTCAGCTTCAAGCCAATCAGAATCAAAGACCGGAACTATTCCTTTTATGGACAATCTAATAACTAACTAATCCCCGGTGAGTCATGAGTAGGGGTGACACGATTTCGATTTCAAATCGAAATCAATCAAAATGAGCTTTCGATTTCAATCATCGAAATCAAAAGCCGGATCGACAGGATAGATAGATAGATAGATACATTTTTAGCTGTGTTTGTGGGCCTGTCATCTAGTGGCTCTTCTTTTTGTTTTTGTGTTAAACAGTTTATATTTTAAATTTTAAATTATTTAAATATTACCATATGGCCTTAGTGTGGTAGATTCCTAAACCAAATGACCTGTTGATCTTTACCAAACAAGACTCGATAGTCTAACAATGGCATAGCTGTCATTGCTGATTTTTTTAACACAAAAACAAAAAGAAGAGCCACTAGATGACAGCCCCACAAACACAGCTTAAAAAAATGAAATAATAATAATGTGTTTTTTTTAATCGTCTTTTAATCGTTCGTTTAAATTGAATCGTGACCTTAAAATCGAAAGTCAAATCGAATCGTGGATTTGGACAATCGTGACACCCCGAGTCATGAGGGGGCATTTACCTGTCCCCATTACCACCCACCCCTGGGCTAAACCCCCAGCAGGTTAAAACTCACAGTAAACTCTGGCAGGCTGTCGGACCCCTCGCGCTTCTTGCCGTGGGGCCCCGGGCCGGGCTGTTGGGTCGGGGGCTCGCAGTACAGGTGGTTCCTGGTGAGGGTCTTGACGGCACACACTCCCTCGCCCACGAGGACCACTACCTCCTCCTTGGTGATGGCCAGGTCCAAGTTCTCCCCCTGGGGCAAAGAGAGCAGGTTGAGAAGGAGAAGAGATGGCATGAGTTCATTGAACCAGGATTTCTATTAACTTACTTAGTCAAACAGACTCTAAAAGCATGACGTTGGTTAGGATATTATATAGGATAATATTAGGATATTGGATGAGATCAGGGACAATGGCTGGCTAGTTCAGTTGTAGTGTAGTTTATGTAGGGGACATGTAATCTCATTGAGACATGGGGTCTCATTCTCAAGAGAGACCTGGTCAAGACAGCAGCAATACAACACAAAGTTACAGACAGACAAAACAGAACACAAACCATAAAAGTGATAAGTGCAAGAGTGCAAGTAGTAGTAACAAACACTACGCACAAAAGCAAGCCCCCACAGGTGCTTTCTACAGACCTCTTAAAAGTAGTTTAAAATCCCCTAGGGGAATCATGCTGGACAGCTTCAGATCCTGCTGTAGCGTGTTCCAGGTTGAGGGGGCAGAGTTTAATCAGAGCATTGTATGTCTCTTACAGGGGGTAAAAAATATCATCGTAATGATACTTGACACATGCAATGCACACACATGCTCACACACGCACTAGGGATGGGCATGATTAATCGATCGACTAAATGATCATTAAGAATTTCGTCGATGACGTACATTTTTCATCGATAAAACTAATGCTAAAAAATGTCTTCACACAGTGTGTCTTTTTACAATTACCATTCGTAGTGTTGTTCAGCAGAGAAATAGTCCGCCAAAGACGTTGACGTTGCTTAGCAACCGGACACGCTGGGGTTGATAAGTTACTGGACTACTTGCGGAGTGATAAGAAAGACGTGAATCAGGCAAAAAATCCACTTTCCTTGACAGCGGTCCAGTTCGGTGTGCATAAAAGTACCGACGGACCAATTGCGAACTACTGCAACTGCTGATGCCATCTCTCTAAGTTAAAAAGTAGCCGCACCCACCCCAAACCAATGGGAATAAGTGTATACATGTCGATTATAGCGGACCACACCACCTCTTCTATTCCACATGGAATTCTATTCCGATCAGAGAATTGTACTCCGATTAGCCGCGTTTACATGGACACTTCTGATCCGATTAGATTTCTAATCGGAATAGATCTATTCCTATCATGCAATCCGAATGTACTGTATATATGGCAATTACAAAAGTGGTAAGCGTACGTCTCTCGCGCATTCTCGTGTATTCCGATTGAGGCGTATATATGATCATTTTCTATTCCGATTGAGCTGTTCTTACACTTCTAATCGGACCAGAAGTGTCCATGTAAACGCGGGAGAATTAACAATCAATATACAATACATTGCATTTTGAATATAGCATATAAATAGTTAATTTTAATATACAAATATTAATGATTAATCGAAAATTGATCGTTAATTCTCCTGACGATCGACTAAGACAATTTGATCGAATGCCCATCCCTAACACACACACATGCAATCACAGACACATACGCTCTACCTCCAGCTGGATGAAGCTGCCCGGGTTGTAGCGGTAGGCCTTGAGGGGCTCCTGCTGGTTGAGGGGGTGCAGGAGGGGGTTGGGCTCGTAGTGGAAGGGCTGGGCGTTGAGGTGGCTGAAGTGGAAGCGCAGGTTGTCCAGCAGGAACTCCACGGTGACCTCCGACCCCCACACCGAGTTGTCCACCGCCGGCGAGCGGCACAGGATCAGCGACGAAGAGTTCACCTCACATCGCTCTGTGAACTACAGGATGGAGATGGAGGGAGGGAGAGGGAGTGGGAGAGAGAGAGAGAGAGAGAGAGAGAGAGAGAGAGAGAGAGAGAGAGAGATATATTACTAAACGCCATGATCAAATCGCAGCATTTTATTGTGATTGTGTTTTTTTTAAACCAAGTCCCCTGCCACACAAAATAAGGGAGGTGCTGTTGCTGTAGTAGATTGTACAGGTAGAATAAACTGTAGATGAAAACGGTTTCTTTAACTTGGCCTTAAAAACTCATTGACCTGGGCATTTCTCTCACACACACACCTGTTTGACAGAGCACAGCGGGTCTCCTGGACAGACGGGGTCGGCTACCCTCCTGATCTGCCTGTTGAGTGGCACTCCCCTTCCCGGCTCCTCCTCTCCTCCACTCCTTATCCTCCTCCTCCTCCTCCTCCTCTGGGTCTGGCTGACAGTCTCCATGGGAGTGATGGTCACCACCATACGAGGCTCCTGCACCACATCCAGACTGTGGCCCGAAACGTAAATGAGCCGTCCACCACTGTGCAAGAGAGAGAGAGAGACACACAGAAAGAGAGAGATAGAGAAAAAGAAAGATGACGATTTACGTGACTTTTTTAGGTATCCTAAGATACACCATTGTTTTTGTATGGATTCTTATTATTTTTAAATGATCACGCCTAGAGCTCAGCTCCAGATTGGTAAAAAGTTTCCAAATTTAGCGATGACATATGTATCCCTGGTAAGCAGGTCTCCAAAAAGTTTGGTACCATTTCGCCCATAGGGGGCGCGATAATAAAACTTCAAAGTTAACATGCAGCCCCGCTGCCCCGATCAACAAACATTTATGAAGCTTGGTATATATATATATATATATATATATATATATATATAATTTGACATGCTGAACATTTTTGCCTCTTCTTCTAAATAACCACCGGTCAGATTTACACCAAATTTGGTAAACATGCTCTATGGACATGTCTGATTAAAAATCCTATTTGGAATTTTGATTTTATCAAAAATGACACTTATGCGCAAATCCAATTATTTCCATTAGCGAACATTGTTCGATCAATCACAAATCTGCCTCAGAAGGGCACGCTGCCTTGAAACTTGGAATGCACATAGAGGACATCCACTTTAACAATCGACAACATTTGGTGTCAACTGCTACAAAAATGACCTCACAGTGTCCATTTTAATAAATGCTAAGCTAAGTGCTAGGCACTACTTCGCCTGCATGGGGGGCCAAAATGACACACGCCACCTACTCTTAAACCATGATTCGGATTCACTCCAAATGGCTTGGGGACACTTCTGTCCCTTCTGGGGTGCGTGTGGGCTGTGAATACCTTTTGAGAATGCTTGCAGTTTTAATTGTATTACTGTTTTGCTTGTTTAAGGAGAGATCCTCTTCTGGGTTTAAGGTTCTTCCGCAGAGTGCAATTAACGCAGCATTGTCATTTGCATTGACTGTGATTACACAGTCAATGCAAAGACTCGAATAGACGTGAATTTGCGCTGGGCGATGTGAAAGACAGGAAGGACGCGATGCGAATGGCCAATGTAAATGGCGTGATGCAAATGGCGTGATGCAAATGGCGTGATGCAAATGGCGTGATGCAAATGGCGTGCATGCAAATGGCGCCATGCAAATGGCGAGAACAACACAAAATTGGCCTCATTCAACTCATGTGAAAGGTTCGCTGGAGTTGATATTTTTCATCCTAAACACAAATTATACTGTGTTCACACCAAACCTGAAGACCATTTTCGCCTTGCGTTACTCACACAAGTTTGACTGCAACATAATTTGTGTTAGGCCTAGGGGGTGTCCTATAATGTGGCCTATCTTCATAGGCTTTGAGACTGGAACTGTGATTAAGGGCTATACAGAATAAAATGGACTTGAGAAAGAGAGGGAAAAGCAATTTTTTGTGTTGCCATGCAACCCTTGTGTTACAAAAACACAGAATGTTTGTTGCCAAATGTCAACAAGTGTGGGAGGAAGGAAAGAGGACATGCCGTCCCCCGGTCTTACTTTGGCAAGAAGATCTACACACCAACGTCCCTAGTAGCCAAACACACACACACACATACTCACTCATGCACACACATACACAGACAAGACTTACTGCAGGAAGCTGTTGGCGGGCGCGGCGTGGGTGACGTTGGGGTTGGGGGTGTAGCGGTAGGTGGCGGAGTGCAGGTGGCGCTGGCTGGCCCCATAGCGCAGGGTGACATGCTGCTCTCCGCTCCGGTTGCAGGGGCCCGTCACACACACCACGCTGGCCTCCTGGATCTCAGACACACTGGGAGAGAAAGGGAGGGGGAGAGAGAGGGAGAGGGAGAAGGAGAGGGAGAGGGAAAAAGGAAGGAGAAGGAGAATGAGAGAGCGAGAGGAAAAAAGAAAGGGAAGAGGGCAAGCCGGAGGGAGATTGAGAAGAAAGGAGGAGGTAGAAACAGAAGAAGAATTAGTGATTCCAAACCTCCACAGGATTTTGAACAGGGTTTGATAATTCCTGGAAGTTCTGAATTTGAAGTCACGCTATATAATATGTATACATGATTTTCGTTGAGAGTGTTTTGCGTTGACAGTCTGTGGGACTCACATGCTGCAGGGCACCTCCCCCACGGTGATGGCGAGGTCGGAGGGGCGGCCGGTCAGCAGGTTGCGCCCCTGTGATGGTCAGCGTTGTGCCCCCGGCCTTGGGCCCCCTCTCTGGGGACACACCCATCACAAATGGGTCCTGGGGGGAGCAGAGTTGTGGGTTAGATATAATGATGTGATAGATATAATGATATACTTTATTAATCCCCATTCATTCTCTGCATTTAATCCATCCTATGCTAGGAGCAGCGGCCTGCCACAAGGGTAGCACCTGGGAACCAACTCGAGTTGCCTTGCCTTGAGAATGGTGAGGGCAAGAGTGTTAACTTGCATGTTTTGTGGTGTGGGAGGAAAAACTGGAGCACCCGGAGGAAACCCACGTGAACACACGGAGAACATACAAACTCCACACAGAAAGGTCCCGAACCCAGAACCTTCTTGCTGTGAGGCAGCAGTGCTAACTACTGTACCACCCAATGTATTCCAAGGCAGTCTCCTATCCAAGTACTAAACAGGACCGATCCTGCTTGGCTTCCGAGATCAGACGAGATCGAGTGCATTCAGAATGGTATGGCCGTAAGAATATCAGGGATGCATTACCATTACTGCTGTTATTGGATAGGGGTTCAATATTAAGTAAGGGATAATCCACGACAAGGTGTGCATGTATCGAAAAATAATGCATGACACGGAGGCTAAGAACCACGAAGTAAGGGGTTTGCCTCCGCGAAGTACATTATTTTTCGATACATGCACAATTCGGAGTGGATTATCCTGCTTATACCATGGCCACTTGTGAATCAATAAAAATATAAGGGTGTTGATTCATATTTTGCCCCCCCCCATTTTTAGACCAGTGATAAGGCTGCTTGCGTCCTGGCCGTGGATGTATCGAAAAATAAGGCATACCTCTCCAGCCAATCAGAATCAGTGTTCACCCGGGCCATGGTATACGATCTTAGTAATGACGTGGCAACGGGGAAGAATTCTAAACGTAGTGATGCAGGACAGCTTACTAATGAAAACATTAATTTGACACAAAATATAACAATATAAAATTATTTTATTAATCTAAAGATCATTTTAATGCGTGTTACATTCTACGGTTGGGGAACTGCTTCCATAGCAACGGACTGTTATTCATAGCAGTGGTCTGCTATTCAGAAATAACAGACCGTAGAATGCCGTAACTGACCAATCAGTATCGGTTAATGTAATAATGGCCGTGTCCCAAAGGAAAGGCAGCAGCCATACTGTCTAGCAAAGCAGTATCCTTCGGATGCAGAATTTTTGTAAGTTACCGGTAAAGGAGTCTGGATTGAGACGGACTTCAAATGCAGCAATATGTCACCATGTCATGATGTCACCAAAATACAGACAGTTGGCGTCCGTAAGTTACAACGGCTATACTACCACCTGTCGGCCATTGCAAGTAAAGTCGGGGACACATTTCTTAAATAAGCATTATACATCTAAGCAGAATGAATAATGACTAAATTGTTGTAAAAAGTAAATATAACTTATATTTGTATACGAACGGAATCCGTGTATCATTCGTTCTTTACATATTCAATTGAGAATCCAAAATCGGAAAATGAAAAAACAATTTGTTATTTCGTTATTTGTTTATGAATCTGATACCAAAAAACAAATAACGGTTTGTTTTTCGTACTTTCGATTTTATGTTCAGATCAAAAATAGGAAATTAAAAAACGGGGCCACGGGCCGAACTTGATTTTGATGTGTATCATTTAATTTCATTTAATTTCTCCGATTTGTGTGACCAGGAAGTTATTGACTTCTTTGTGTGTTGCACTTGATAAGCTTGCAGCAAATTCGTCAACAGTTAAGTGTGAAAGAAAGCCTGAAAAAAACAGAATCATGCAGTGATTGTAAGTCAATTAATCAGTATTATTTGGAGTAATTTGGTATCGACGCCATGGCTGCACTGGAACCATACGTTAATTAAAGACTTATTTGAAACTGGCAAGACGCATGCAGAGATTTCCACCATACTGCAGCAGATGGGCCTCCAGCGATGCTCTGAAATGAGTGTTGGAAGATTCTGTGTTCAACACGACCAAAGTGAAAAAGACATGTATCGGACAAAGAGCTGGAGAGTGCTGTGATTGGATCAATATAAGTCAATATAAATCTAAGACTTCCTGCTCACACAAATCGGAGAAATTAAATATCAAAATCAAGTTCGGCCCGTGGCCCCGTTTTTTAATTTCCTATTTTTGATCTGAGCATAAAATCGAAAGTACGAAAAACAAACCGTTATTTGATTTTTGGTATCAGATTCATAAACGAATAACGAAATAACAAATTGTTTTTTCATTTTCCGATTTTGGATTCTCAATTGAATATGTAAAGAACGAATGATACACGGATTGAACGGGACTGTTGCTCGCCATTGATTTTCTTCTTGTCAGAGCAGTGGAGCAGGCACATGGGATTGTGGGATATCTTGACCAACAAAGGATACGTCTATGCTGCCTTCAAAACCTGCCTAGTTAGAGGCACCTCAGCAGGCAGCATTTTTTGTAAATATTCTATATTGAGACATGACCTGCCTCCGAATGCATTTTGAAAGCATTTTAGACATTTGGGCCACAGCCAATATCTATTAATAATATTATATAATATTACCCAACAACTTTATTAAAATGATTACATGAAAAAGGATATTGATTGACTGACTTGATAATGTTGCTGTTACTGACATCTAGAAGCATATCTTTATTGTTCAGTAGAACTAAAAGAGCCAAGCAGGTTAGAGTTGTTCCAGCAATGAACACGAGGGTTTACTGGCTCCGTACTGTAGAAATCTGAATATATTGAAAGGGCTATATTATTTTTAATAGATTTTCATTTAACTGCATGTATGCCTTTATGTGGGTTGTGACATCACCTGGTAGCTGAATATCTGGCTTGACAGGCCAGACTCTCTACCGCTGACCTCCACAGACACCTGGCCCATCTTCTCCCCTCCACTGGCCCGGGTCTTGCAGACGATCCTGAAGCACAAACAAACAAAGTGTGTTCCATCAGTCGATTCAGCAGTCATGTTCACAATGATCTCCCATCAGTGATGTTGATAGGTTTTCAATGTAGTGAGTTCCCGGGACCCACAGGTGGTAATTTGAGTGGGTCCCAGGGAAATTGAGTGGGTCCCCAATAAAATGTGTGTTTTTTGAGAAATTGTAATGTTGATTGATTGATTGATTTTTATATAGGAATTTAGAAGTACAAACAACTCCAAGGAGTATCACATACAATAATCCCAGAGGATAGCACTTATAAGCATTACTTAAAACACTTATTCCCAAAGTTTGTGCTTGATGGACACAAACAATACATGGAAACAAACATCGATAAAAAACAACATATATCAACATAAACCCACTAGTCCCCCTTGCCACCCCACGCCCATGGTTCAGACATCCTCCCTTCAAAGTGAACCATCAACCAACCCACATAGCTGCCTTAACATTTGTTTTAAAAATGTCCTTTGTTTGGCTTTGTTTAATATGCAGGGGCAGGTTGTTCCCTAGGGAAATCCCAGTATAAAAAAATGTTTTATTTTTAACATGAAGAAAACTGCATGACATAATACTTGCTCTTGTGTTGCACTTATGTTGGCTTCCAACCATATAAATTTGATAGTTCATATATTCTGGGGCCCTTTTGTGAATTATATCAAACATATGGTTAAGTTTCAGCTGTTTAACTCGATCTTCAACAGGTAATAATACAACTACCTTCCTTTCTACAGGTCCTATATGTGTCCTGGGAGGAGCATTGAGCATGTATCTGAACATTATTTTGCGCTACCTGCATTTTGTTTTTAAGCTTTTGTGATAGTCCACTATACCATGCGGAGCAGGCATAGTCAAAGTGGCACTGAATTAATGAGGCAACTATACGTTTTGGATTCAATAATATTTTCTTCACACTGTACCTATATTGTATCTCTTTTCTTAAAGGGGCACTTCGCAACTTTTTCAACTTAATAAACCCGTCTGGAAATCATTTGGATGGTTAAATGGTCTGTTCCGGTGTTAATGGTGACTATCCCCGCTCCCCCCAGCGCCCCCAGGTGGAAAACCAGCCTTGCAACTTTGGGACTACCATCCCGGTAAATTGGAAATGGGAAGTATCGCGAGAAGCGAGAACGAGCGAGAAACACAAACTGCTTTACGGCAATTCAACATAAACACACACGCCCCCCTCAATAATGGTTAATCACGCCGGCTATACATGTCAATGTTCTATGATACAGTGTATAATATATTACCCACCTCAGTAGACATCGCGCCACATGAAAAAGCCCGGCAACAAATGCACATGAGCAGCGGTAGAAAGGGGGAGGATTGTGCCGCAAGTGAGTTTTTTTACGAAAGTGTTGTGTAATATACGTCCCAGACCTGTAGGGGGAGCTCATTGAGAAAACATGCGACCACAAAAGTGAAAACCAGCGAAGAAATGGCTAGAGTTGCCAAGTTCCCCTTTAAGCTTGTGTTTAGTACCAAATAACATGGACTCTGTCTTTCCCAGATGTAAAGACAGTTTGTTGTCAATCAACCAATCCCTTACCAGAGACAGTTCTCTACTAAGAGTTTCCTGTATAACTCTGGTATCTTTACCGTATACTAATAAGGTAGAGTCATCTGCATAAAGCATCATTTTAGATGTCACTGCTGCCCGCATATCATTAACATTAATTAAAACAACAATGGTCCCGAAATGGAGCCCTGCGGGACCCCACATGTGACCTCCATAAATGTGGACAGGGCCTCACCAACTTTGCACACCCGTTTCCTGTTTGCCAAGTAGGATTTAAACCAATTCACAGCTATGTCTTTAAGTGTTTGACATTATATGGTTATAATTATGGTTATATTCATGTCTGAATGTATCTGAAAATTAAACAAATGAAATCCCAAATCTGAAAACTTTATTTAACTTTATAAACATAACACAAGTGTCACATCATGACATACTAGTGTAGTGGTGTGTGTGGGGAGGGGGCACATTCACGCTTTCTTAAATGAATTATTACGTAATACCGTATATAAGCTGCTCCACTGCAAATAATATGAAAATGTATTTTAAAGTACTTTGTGACAAATAAATAACTTAATATATACAGCAGTGCGTACTGCAGACAAGTCGCAGGCATCAGCCCAAGAATTGGTACATATTGTCACCGTCATACGGAATTGCTTCTATCAGCTACACATCCAGGTCCATGTACGGCGGTGACGTCATTTACTGATCCTTAGCAGTTTTATTTCAGACAGCAGAAAGCTGCGCTTTGAGCTTCAGAAATGCTTGGGAAAATGTAGCTTGTGTGGACAGTATCGCACTACTTGATCAATAAAAGAGCTTCGCTACGAGAGGTAGAGCAAGGGGAGATTGTCCACTAGTTAATCGATCACGGATGGCGTCATTCTCTCAGATGAATACAAAATAAAAACGCTAAAATATACTTGTGGGAATACACAGCAATGATAACTTTCCCCTCCATTCTAAAATCCCCCGCTGCCGGCCGGCTTTATGACATATCCACGTGGGGTTGTATCACAAAGACGATTTCATTGGACAGAGTAGCGTCCCAGCAGGCACGTGCACACATAGGGCCCTAGGGGTGCTTGAGCCCCTGCCCTTTTTGCCTCGTATTAAAAAGTGCCCTCTGAGTGTTCTTCAACAATCGCGCCCGCAATAGTGCTCGTCCGCGATCGAACGCCCCCCCCCCCCCCCCCCCCACCGCCAACAATCGCGCCCGCAATAGCGCTCGTCCGCGATCCAACCCCCCCGTCAACAATAGCGCTCGTCCGCGATCCAACCCCCCCCCCCCCCCCCCACCCCGTCAACAATTGGGCACCTGCCCTTCAAAACTGTATACGTCCCTGCGTCCCAGTAATGTATTTGCATAACCGCGATCTGATTGGCTGACGGATCCGTCGCTGCCTGAAAATTCGAACGCTTCTCAACTTTTGACGCAGGCCATGGAGCCGTAGAGTGTATAGTTAAAGATTCCTCCTATGAGCACACATTTTATGGAGTTCATCCATGCTTTGAACTAGAATTAGAGTGTGTAATAAGTTATTGAATATAATAATAAAACATGTTTACTGTTTAAACTGAATGTAAAACTAGTGGTGTCTAAATTATTTTTTCTAAGGCTTATGATTAATTCTAAAGAAATAGCTGAAAATTAACACAAAAGATGAACTTAGTTTCTGCCAGGTTCAAGGCACATTTGCACAATGATCTGGTCTCAGCAGAGGCCTTGATTCTGTTGATTGTTATGTCTATTTGGAAGTCTTAATCTGTACATTTCCCCCCCAAAAAATATCACCAGAAGTAACCATTTAAAGGGTTATTTTTCTAAATTTTCTTCTGGGGGGGGCATGCTCCCGGACCCCCCTAGCCTTGCTAGGTTACCAACTCTCAGCACCACTGCTACACAACATTGTAGGGGAAACACTGAATGTAGTATAGTAGAATTATAAGTGGTTGAAAAAATATGCAAAGTAAGGGGGGGGGTGCAAAACTCAATCTCGCCTAGGGCACCAAAAGGGCTAGAACCGGCCATGCACACATGCTTATACAGTAAATACGCTTCAGAGCACAAAGAAAATGTGCTTATATTAATTTCAATTAAACAACAACTTCCATTAAACTAATGAAAGGTTCAACAAATACAATATGAATAATAAAAAAGGTTGTCTGACATTAGGAGTAAAACTAAATGTATTCTCACAGCACACCAAATCATCTCCTGGCTCTGCATGCGTACAGAGCTAGGGGGCGGATTCACAAAAGTATCTTAGGAATTTTTGTATCTTTCTTCTTAGATTATTTCTTAAGAAAAACCTTAAGATTAAATGGGATTCGTGAAAACTAAGACCTTCAATTTCTTCTTCATTTTATTCTCAACTTTAAGATAACAGTGTGCTTGTCTTGGTCTTATGAGGTCACATTGAGAAGTTATGGCTTGATATTAATTGATAATATCGATTTTATATTTTTAATTGCTTCTATTTACAATATTTTTTCATCTCATTGTAAGGTGTTGCTACTCACTGATTCAAAATGTGCATGATATTATATTTAAAATATAGAACAAGATAGGTGAAGCTACTACACACAATGCTAACTAAGGAATTTTTGTTATCTTATGGCACACACGGCCCAAAAGTGAGACTTAAAAAAAAAGGTCATAAGAAGGTAATAAAAAAACTTCTTAAGAAATAAATGTAAGAAGTTCTTAAGCAAATGAAAGTTTCTTAGGAAAATACAGAGGAATTGCAGTTAAGAACATTCTAGAATTTCTTTTTAGGAAACTTCTTAAGAATTATCTTAAGATACTTTTGTGAATCTGGCCCCAGGAGAGGATTTGGTGGCTCAGCGTACCTGGTGGAGATCTCGTAGAGGCTGGGGATGACGGTACAGGGCACCCTGGCCACCTTCACTGAGTGAAGGATGTCCTCTGCCTTCTGGCCTAGGTTGGAACCCCAGATGGTCACCTGCGTGCCACCCTCCAGCAGGCCCGACAGCGGCTCGATCTGAGGGCGAGGGAGTGGGAAGGAATGCTTTTTAAAAAGCTGTAATCTGCTGTATATCAGGTACTAGATTAGACCTTTAGATGGCACTGGTATATAGGCCAGTTCCCATGTTCCCACAAATAACTAAGAATTCACAACGTTGAATTGATTGTTTTTTTACAACTCTAGGCAATGCAACCGAGTAAACCAACAGCCTAAGGCTTAAAACATTAGTGAACGATTCCTCAGAATGCAGACACTGCCATACAGGAAAAAGGCCAACAGATGGAGTCCAAGTGCAAATATAGTTAGCAACAATCACTTCAGCCACAGGCTTCTCCTGCTGCTCCCACTAATCATCTCCTCCTAAGTTCCCCATGGATCAAAGGTTGTCCATTCATGAAGCTAATGTTGTGGTTTGGTTGGACAGAGTTGCGTTACAGTGACCTACACAAGGCCAAATGTTGAGATCAGGTGGCAGAGAGCACTACTGATCAAAGCATTGTTCTTTTCAAAATGCTCAGTACTGGGTGTCGGAGTGTGTGTGTGTGTGTGTGTGTGTGTGTGTGTGTCCTCACATCATGAATGAGCGGGGCGGGGCAGGTCTGCTGCACGGGCTCGCTGCCACATGACTCCGAGTAGAGGCAGCTGGCTTGGCCGCCGCCGCACCACACGCAATCATACTTCCTGTTGGCTGTGTGGCAGCGGCTGCAGTCAGCCCGGCCCGCCGAGCAGTTGTACAAGGTGACTGGTGGGGGGGGGGGGGGGGTGACAGTGTTATGAAGGGGTGGAGAACGGTGGTCTCTAGGGTGAGAGTAACACAGCAGACCAGTGTAGACAGTAGATAGATACACATGCATCAGTGAGTGTATGTAAAGTGTGTGTCTGAAAATGTACTAACAGTTATTTGGGGAGAAAGGTATGAAGGGAGGGAAGGGGGCGAGATAGAGCGAGACAGACAGAGACAGAGAGAGAGAGAGAGAGAAAAATAAGGAGAGACAGAGGCAGACAGACACAGAGAGAGAGTGCTAATGTGAACGCTAGTGCTAATATTCTGATTGCTGTGTGTCTGGGTGGGTGTATTTATTTTTTGGGTATATTTGTTATGAATTAAATGAAACTAGCAAAACACCTTGGGGTGACTTAGTTGTGAAACAAAAACATGCCCTTACCACGTAGATCAGGAGGACTGTCCACATGGAATGTGTCTCTCCTCTTCACGTAAACCATAGCATTGTATTCCTCCACCAATGAGGAATAGGAATACTGTATGAAAAACAAAAACATGTTTAATCTCCATTTGCTCCTCTAAATGTTTGTATCAACTTAACTTATTCATAGGGTATCTGTTGCTACTAATATGTGTGTATTGTATTGTTATTATTTTAACAATTTAACGATAAGATATTCAAATGCATTTAACATTCACATATCCACGGTAAACAACATTTTTGTTCTCTCTGCACTCTCAGGCTTTGCGCTATACATGCTGGCCCTCAATCCAATCAGGCGCCTGGCGACCTTGTGCAGTTGACAGGTGATGTAAAAGATGGAGGAATTAATCTCGTCCATCTCCACGTAGGCGTCCACCACCACGGTCCGCCCCTCAATCACCAGCACGCACTCATAGTCCTTGTCCTGCAGGTTACATGTACGCTGCAACCGTTAGTGGGATAAACAACAAACAAAAAAAAACACAGCCGCACTAGCCCAACATAAACTAAATCGTGAATGGTGGTCTATTTTGGACAATTTAGATTTTCATCATTACCTCTTCACTGTCCACATGAATACATTGAAGCAAGCCAACATGAATGTATGAATGATGTGATAATTAGGTGTAATTATGTGATGTTTATACACTAATTGCACATCTGGTTAGATGCTCAACTGCATTTCGTTGTCTAGTACTTGTGCTTGTGCAATAATGATAAAGTTGAAACAAATCTAAACCAAGAAAATAGAGGCATTTATTGTTGCATTCATTTGACTAATCTAGAACAATCTAATAAGGGAATATTATAATAAGTTTATAGCAATGCAGCAGGAAAAGTCATGCTTGACCGACACATTTATTGAATCCCTGATGTTGATCTAATAAATCACAATATTTTGTTGATAGAATTACACTGCACTGTTTGCTATTTACCACTGATACTTTACCTTGAGTTTTGAGTGAATTATGATCTGGTCCCACAGGGTTTTCTGTGTGTGTGCATGTGTGTGTATGGGCTACCTGGTAGATGTGCAGGTTGCGAGCGAGCAGCGTGATTTTCCTCTCCACTTGGACAGGAAGTAACGGCAAGCCCTGGACCTTCTCCACGCATGGGCATGCGGAGGACCCCCAGCTCACGTAGGAGCCCTTGTCCCCCTGTGTCCAGCACACGCACACAGTTTAGGAAGAGCTAACAACACACACACGCACACACACAAGATACAACACACAAACCTCAGAATACCCCCTTCCCCAGCTGTGCTAGCCAACAAAATAAATACGTTTAAAAAATGCTGCAAAACATAAACAACATCAGAGGTTGTTTTTAACGCTGAGTCTCAGAAGCAGAAGCACAACAAAAATTATATCAAATAAAAGAAAGACAAGGGAAGCGAGCGGCAGTAGGAGATGGGTCCTAGAGCAGGGCGGGGCTGGGGGCTGTCCAGAATCATGTGATCAAGGAGCAACGGAAGAAGCACAAGAAGAAGGGCTGGAACTCACCGGTAGGAAGCCATCGCTCATGTCAAACAGGTAGTCCAGCTCCAAGTCGGCGTCCATCAGGCGGGGGTAGGAGGCGGGGGGGTCACCCGCTTCCCCATCCCCTGACAGCAGTGCAGCAGCCGAGAACGTGGTCACCGTGTCGTTGGTGCCAGTCTTGCCCATGCTGGTGTCGTCTTCCCCCTCGCCCTCCAAAACCCCTTGGTTGCCACCGTCGTCGTCGTCCTCCTCCTCTTCCTCCGACCAGGGCAGCACCTCTGAGTGGGCCCCCTGGGTTTCCACTCCGTCGATGGGCCGCCGGGCGTCTGGTAGTGACTGGAGGGTGGGTGCCAGGGGGCTGGGCACCGCCTGCTCTCTGTCCAGGTCTTCAGACTCCAGCGGCTCCCCCATGGGGAAGGGTGTGGGCAGGGGGTGGATCCCCGAGAAGCCCCCGCTGGTGCCGTCAGCCATAGTGGGTTCCGTCAGGCTGGATGCCCCTCCGCCTCGCTCTGCCTCGGCCTGGGGTTGGCTCGGGGACTCTGTGGGCAGTGGTGCCATTCCTGCTGCCTCCCATGGGGCCGTCCCTGGTATGGTCAGGGGTAGCACGGGCTCCAGCTGAGCCTCTTCGGCCGGAGACGACGCAGCACCGGTGACAGGTTCAAAATTTGTCTTTGTGACTACCGCCGTGTTGCTGGGAGTCACCGCTGGCTCCTTGCTTTCCACACCGGTTGCTATGACCACATCCTCTTGGGTTGCTGTGTCTTCCTCCACCGGTACCAGGGGGGTTATGGGCTCGGGTTCTGGTACAGCAGGGGCGGCGGTGGGCAGACGTTGTAGGGGTACGACAGCTGGGGGAGAAGGTGTCGTCTGTGTGCGGCCTGTGGTTATGGGCATTGAAGTTGTGGGTGGGGATGGGGTGGTGGGCTCCAGAGTAGTAGCAGCAGTAGTAGGAGGAGCCTGACTTGTTGTTGGGGCGATGGTTGTCGTCGTGGTGCTGGTGGGATTGGTAGTGGTTGTTGCCGGGACGACTGCCGCAGTCGTGGTAGCAGTAGGGCGTTTGGTTGTGGGTGGAGCTGAGGTAGGGAGTTTAAACTGGGGGAGGAGAAGGTTCAGGAGGTAAAGGGGAAGAAGGGAGTGGGGCAGTGGGTGAAACAAAAATCTAAACAAAAGGCAAAAGTAAAATAATGGCAAACGATAAAACTAAAAGGTGGAAATGCAACTTAAAATGCAGCATTTCACATAACCCAGTGTCATGGTGTTACTGCAATGAAGATTCATGACCCCAATATTGCATTAAGAGTGATGTCTGTATGTCTTGCATCGTTGAGTACAATGACAACATTAGCGTGTAGTACGCTGTAGTACTACTAGTACTTACCAAACCCCCAACTAAAACAGCAGACATGACCATTTCAACAACCCTCAACCGTTTTTCTAAAAGGGCCATGGGCATTCCGTGGGTTGGACTTACATGCTGGTTGTAGATGACGACACCCTCCTCACAGGTGGACTTGTGGGTGCATGAGTGTTGATGGACACACCAGTTGCAGCCCCAGCGACTCAACACGCAACCACGGCAACTGGAGGAAAGGAGTGGTTGGAAATGTCAGACAGTGTGAACTGCAGAGGAATATCATTTTTGAGAAAAAAAACTAGGAGACATTGAAGAGGAGAAAGAAGACAGGGAAAGGTTGAGCCAAAGTTGATTGAAACACAGATTGACATACATACACACACACACAAAGAGGGAGCGAGAGCGCGCGAGAGCGAGAGCGCGCGAGAGCGCGAGAGAGAGAAGCTGTGATGTGATGTTTGAGGCCATGCAGATTATCCAATAGCAAACAATCTGTCCCCTGGTGGTCAGAAAGGTCAGTAGTATAATGTGATTAGGCCTTAAATTTTTATAAGATTGGTGGTGGTCAGTAGGAACCATTCAACCAGGAAAATGAGGAACCAAGGTTGAGGAATAGCACCGACAATACAGCCCCTGTTTTCGGGGAGGGGGGAGGGTAGGGTGGCGGTGGGATGCACAGGAAGCGATTAAACACAATGTCAAATGTAGATCATATTCGTATGACGTATTTTGCGAGTGAAACGGAATACTCAGGAACAAAATCATAAAACTGCATACTGCCACAAAGAAATCGTAAAAGGAACAGCATTTGTTGGAAATGTGACAAAACCCGCTAGCCAGCTTTGAGCCTACTGCAGGCTGGGAAAAATTGCAGGGGAGCAGAAAAATTGTCATCATTTTGGATGAAATGTTAGGCCTGCCAGCATGGACAATTTAAGCAGAAGAAGTTATGGTAACACTTTAGATTAGGGACCACATATTCACAATTAACTAGTTGCTAAGATCGTAATTTATAACAACCAACTATTTTTAACAACTTCCTTACTTACTATCAATAAGCAGTAATTAGGAGGTTATTGAGGGAAAACTCTAATATTAAAGTTAATGGCCTAGTAATGCATTAATAAGTGCTTTATAATGACTACTAAAGAGCCAATATGCGTGCTTATAAGCAACTAGTTAATGGTGAATATGTGGTCCCTAATCTAAATTGTTACCAAAGTTATTAAAGAAGAACAGTGGTTTTACATTTTCTATATTCATGAAGTCATATTTGAATAACCTTACCGGGAAAATGAGGCAACAAAGTGTAATTTTGAATGATGCCTTCAAGAAGTCAACAAGGCCTAATTTATCCCCCAACAAACCTGCATATAGCGAGGAGGAGCAATGGATAATACAGAACGTGTCCCAACAGGCGGGCATAGACAAAGGCAGGACAGAGCTGGGGTGGGTGGGTGGGGGTGTGCAGACAGAAGAAATTAAATCAGGGTGTAGAGGAGGGACTCACGGCATGCTGCCCGACAGCTGCTTGACAGCCGTACAGTCATAGAAGGTGAAGTCCTTCTCGGTGACGGCGACATCGCCGAAGCGGAGTGACAAGGTGACCGTGACAAAATCTGCGGGGGAAAAAAACACCAGATTTTGCATGGACAAAGCTGTAGTTAACACTATGGCTGTTTTATTTTGTTGTCTCTGCGTTTTAGCTTTTCTTTGCCCCGACAAAAAAAGTTTAATTAAATGAATAACAATCAGCAGAAGAAAATCAAGTGAGGAAATGGAACAGTGTGAGACAAGACCTGGAGCCTGGATCAGCAGCAACAACACAGGGCTGTAATGAAGTCCAGACATAAACAGAGCATAAGCTATAGCTAACCCTAAAGCTGCTCCTTTTTCCCATGGCCAGATGCCCACATAATGCCGGTGGGTTCGTAACACCACCACAACCCCATGTGTGTCTACAGCCTACTGCTACGATGACAGTATGGCAAATCCAACAGCTAAAGCTAACTAACCTCTTTTTCCCAGGGCAATATATCCCAGCATAACGCCAGTGGGTTTGTAACAGTGTATCCCACGACCCCATGTATATCCATCACCTGCTAGGTTAATGCTAACAACACAGACCACAACATCCAGGTCACCCTAGGGCTATCCTCCTGTACCCTGGCACCCTGAGAAAACACTCCGGGGGTGGGGGGGGGGGGTGCTAGCGGTCTGGTAAAGTAGGCATGGGAACCAGGGCTGATGGGGAAGAAAGAGTTTGCTCTTTGGATCAAGGAGTGTGCCAAACTAAATGGAAAGTTGATTGGTTGTGTGTATGTGTGTGTGTGATAGAGAAGGGGGACAAAAGAGACATTTAGAGCACAGAGGGAACTAGATAAACATACACACACACAGAGCGAGAGTGCGAGAGAGAGAGAGAGAACTCTGCTTGCTATCCGTTCCTATTGGGATTACCATTGCGTGACTGCGCACTTGTGTTCCCATGTTCACAAATGTATTACTTTATTTCTTTGCAAGCCCACTAATCTACTTGTACCATCACAACGGTGACTTACCTAAACCAATTAAGTGCCCTGAGCCAGACATAAACAACCCCCAACCCTGAGGAAGCTGACGCTGGCCCATATAAAGGTGTGCAGATCCCAACCAGATGAGGTGGACTGTTGTTTCTGCACACTAACAACAACCATGGCTGTATTGCGGAGAGGCCGACGGTGTCCAGGGTGCGTTGTTTGCTTGTGCACATGGGCCTGCCAAGGACACACTCTTGTGCATACACAAGTCCCTCAACTATAAAGTTGAAGAGTTTAGTGCTGCCAATCCAACTCTCGAGTCGCCGGCTTTTACTCACCCTGGCCCGGCCGCACCATGGGCACCCTGGCAGGGTCTGGGGAGTGGCAGGTGATGCCCATCTTGGTGGTGGTGGCGGTAGTGCTGGAGCTGTCTTGGAACAGGCAGGAGTAGGACTCACCACCCTCCAAGCCAGGGAGTCCTGGGACGGAAAGAGAGATCTGGTAGAAGAGGGCAAGAGACAGAGACAGAGACAGAGACAGAGAGAGGTGATGAATTGAACAACACAATAATGATGGTTGTGTTTTTCTAGTGAATTTGTTGTGCTTAGCCTCTCCTCTCCCATGATCTCAGGTCTGGTTCCTGTTGTCTTTGTGTCTCTAAAGCCACTCAGAGACATGCCATCGACATGCCAAGAATGACAACAGTCCATTCCTACTTAGATTAGACAAGCTGGGACAGAGCTAAAATCCTTATCTTTTTCTTTTGAAGAAAATAAAGAGCTGTGTGTGTGTGTGTGTGTGTAGGAGGAATAATTGCCCACCTAGAAAAGGATAAGGGACTTCTATGTGGGCTGTGTTCTGCCTACAGCAACATGGAGGCCTATTTATTACAGTGTTTTTATTTGCGTATGTGCAGTAAGGCTACGGGGTGCAACACTGTAGACTGTACTGTGTCTTTTTCATGTAACCTGTTGAACCTCTGGAGTCGCCATCATGCGTCAGTCAGGGGCAAATTATTGTTTTCACTATTGTGTGCTCAATAGCCTATAATTACGCTGGGATTTAGAATACACCAACAAGGATGGCATACTTGGCATAGCCCTAAAAGTCCCAAAACAATATTGTATACTTGCATGCACACACACACAAACACACACTTCTGATGATATCGGATGACATTTTCTGCAATCGGGAACATGTAGTATAGAGTAGTAGAGTAGTGCACAGAAAGACTATGCGCGTGCCTCTGTGTGTGTCTTAGTGACGATCCCTCACCGTCCGGCTCTCGTCCCGGCTGATGTTAGAAGGGCTGAGCTCCTGGACGGCCAGACACTGCTGCTCCATGTCGAAGCTCCACAGCCACTGGCCCGGGTGGTTGGCCCGCACACATTCAGACTGCAGCACACAGCTGCAGGGGCACAGGGAGACTCCATTGTTTTTATTGGGGTTTTTGTGATTTCTCCGCTAGATTGCAAGTCAGACTCTCACACCCCAGTCAAGCATTCAACCCTTATATTTTTCTTCCACCTTGCTGGTCACTTTCCGTCACCACTAACGTTCTCCGATTAACGCAAGACAAATGCATTTTCATGCTAGGTATGAATCATACTGCACTCAAAATTAATACATGATATCAACAAAATGTATGACGTTCTCATGGCTCATTACAGACTTGAGTTAGTTTCCCTTGCAATTACGTTTTGTGTCACTACTACGTGTAACCTTTTTTTTTTACCAAATACAATTAATTGCTCTCGGAGAGGGGAGGAGAGGAGAGGCGGAGAGGGAGGAGAGGCAGAGAGGGGAACAAGTGGTGGAGGAAGATAGAGTGTGGAGTAGAAAGATAAAGCAGAATTTATAGTCGTCGTGACAGTCCACGCACAGCCATGGCATTCATAGTAAGCGTTTTGGGGTAATGTTGCTGTGGACGCAAAGTTTGCACACTACTCGCAGAGCTTCGAAATTTCAGAGGTGCGCCACACCCAACAAATCGCTGCGCACGAGGGCTGTGATTATGTTATTTCTGGTTCACACTGGCTCGCACAGTTCACACACAGCGACTATAAATTAGGTTTTAGTCACCATGCCATGCGTGTATAGCGCAAGCTCAGATGGTTGTCTTAAAGACGACTGGGAAATAGACTAGCCACAACCATCAGGATTACCTGTTATTTTACCCTGCGAGTTAGGTCATCTAAATAATGGTGGTTAAAGTAGTTAATGTCATTTCTTCCACGCACATGAAATTATGATAATAAAATTACCTGTCTTTGTATGTGTATGCAACCTGCAATTTGTATTTCAATGTTGACTGACTAAATACTACAAATCAAACCACACTCACACAATACACACTGTCAGAGGTGTCATCGTAGGACAAACACAGGTGTCCCTCATAACACTAATTATGGGTCTGTTCCTTTTATGTACCAGGACACGGGTAGTACTTATCTTCACTAGTCTACTACCCGGGTCCTGGTACATAAAAGGAACAGACCCATAATTAGTGTTATGAGGGACACCTTTGTTTGTCCTACGATGACACCTCTGTGGACAGGGTCTATTGCTGCTTTTGGTTCTAGATAGCAGCAAGTGATATCCCAGTCTGGATCACACATCCCATGTGCCTGGCACCAACGCCAACCTTTCAGAAACAGCTGTTGCAAAACCCTGGTTCACCACAGCCAGTGTTGGGTGTAACGCGTTACAAAGAAACGCGGTACACTAACGAAACTACTTTTTCCGGGGAAAAGTAGAGTAACGCGTTAACTATCGACAATTTAGTAAAGTAAAGCCGTTTATTTTTCGATCCGCCGCAACGTTACTTTTCATTTACCATGGGCAGCTGTGACCATGACACTCATCTGCTGGGCGCTTGCGCATCAGTCACGACTCGCGCGCGAGTTCTTCTCATTCCACGTTGTGTGTGACAGCAAGAGGCTGGCCGCTAGTGGTGGCGTGAAGACAAGCAACAATGGCAAGCGAAAAGCAACCAACGACGCTTACGTTTGAGGGATGGAAGTATTCCCACTACTTTGAACTTGTGGAAACTAAGGGGAGGAATATAAGTGTAAGGTGTACACTATGCCCTGGCGAGAAACTGTTGTCTGCTGCCGCTAACTCAAATGCCAACCTCACCAAGCATTTGAATGGAAAACATGCTAGCATGAAACTTGTAGCTCAAGACCCCCGGGGGAAAGATGGTCCAAGCCCAAACAAGCAGCAAAAACTCCAGTTTCACCAGGTATCTAAAAAAGAGTTGGACAAACATGTCGCTTCGTTCATAGTCGAAGAAATGTTGCCCATCAATACTGTCGAATCGCCCACTTTCCGAAAAATCCTTAGCAAGATACCATTAACAGGAGACAGGCGCCCATGTTCAGATCGCAAAACGTTCACTGCGTATCTGGATGAATGTTACCTAAAAATGGAGAGTGAGTTAAAGAAAACGTTTGAGAGTTTGCCGTATGTGTCGACCACTGCGGATATATGGAGTAGTCACAACAGAAGCTTTTTGGGAATTACTGTGCACTGGATCAATCCACGCAACTTCAAACGTGAGAAAGCTGCTATCGCATGCAAACGAATAAAGGGCAGGCATACATTTGATGTTATAGGTTTCGAAATGGAGCAGATTCACTCAGCATTTAGCCTTTCACATCGGATCACCGCCACTGTTACAGACAACGGGTCTAATTTTGTAAAAGCGTTCAAGATGTTTGCACCCACTGAGCCTAATGAGGAAGAGGAGGATGAGCAAGATGTCGTTTTCACAGATATGGAAGAGTTGCTCGGAGTCGGGACCACAGAAGGACAGTTTTCTCTGCCCCCACATTTCAGGTGTGCTTCGCACACACTCAATTTGATTTCATGTAATGACATAGACAAATGGCTGTCCTCCAACAGTGACTCAAAATGTGTGTACAGGAGTGCAACAGCGAAGTGCGCTGCTCTTTGGACAAAGGCTAGCCGTTCTACCGTGGCCTCCGAGATTGTTGATGAAATCTGTGGGAAAAAAATGATTGTGCCTACATCAACAAGGTGGAACTCCTTCCACGATGCCTTGTCCCGTATCAGTGATAACTCGGCCCATGATCTGAACACGCTTTGTGCTAGATTGGACATCAGAGCCCCGACTGAGCGCGAACATCTATTCCTAAAGGAATACTGCAGTGTTTTGAAACCTCTGACAGTAGCACTGGATATATTGCAAGGGGAGGATAACTGCTACTATGGTGTTCTTCTACCAACTCTGGAGACCCTGATGTCCAGGACGCTGGCTCTGTCGGATGGACTGTCGAGGATGACTGCAAACCTACCGGGCGTAATTGTACAGGTAAGCCAAATCTTAATAGCCTATCTGTTAGCCTAGGCATAGACATCACATCATAGACATTAGTCGTGTGTCTGAAAAACATAGGCTTATGTCTTCTATATTATTTTGTCCTAGGCTATCAAAACACGATTCGCACCGGTGTTGGAGAGCAGGGAAGCTCTATTGGCTGCCTTGACGTTGCCGAAATTTAAAGTTCGATGGATAGGAGCAGCGGAGCGGAGAGAAGCGGCGCGTGCGCTGCTCATCGCGGAGTGTCGCACTTTACCCCATGAAGAGCCAGCTGAGAATAAACAAAGAGAAGTTGCCACTCACAGCAGCGCCAGTGAGGCTGACTTTTTTTCTTTTGATGAGGAGGAAGACGCAACGTCCTTTAGCGCAGACGCTGAGGTACTTGAGTATTTGAGATCAGGCTCAGAGTTAGACGTCCTAAACCGATTCCCCCGAGTGAGAGCTGTATTCATGAAATACAACACTGCTACACCGTCCAGTGCACCAGTGGAAAGGCTGTTCAGCCTGGGAGGTATCGTTCTTACCCCCAGAAGAAACAGACTCTCAGATAAACGTTTCGAAAGACTGCTCCTGATGAGATATAATCACACATTTTGTGCTGATGTGGAATAGGTCACCTGCCTCCCATGCTATTGCTGAAACCTGCATGTATCTAATATAATTTTCTATCTGGCAAACTGTGAAGAAGGGCCAGCATATTCAGTTAACATAGCCTTTTAATTCTGAGGCCAGTCCTGCATTAAGTTGTTCTTGATTTTATTGTGGCTAAAATGTATTTGCCTCCAAGCAGTATTGTTCCATTTTATTGTATTTTAACAAGCCATAGATATCAAGCCATTTTGAAGGTATTCTTTTTCTGTTGGATTTACATGTGGCATGTTTTATTTTGAGAAACACAAACCATTTTGAGGTTTTCAGAATGTTCCTAATATAAGAT
>JAOPHQ010005704.1:62500-172500 GCA_030340625.1 Merluccius polli
CGCAGGAGTGGTCTTCAAGGAAGACGGTCAAAGTGGAAAAAAACACTTTAGCCTTTAATTCATCCTACAAAATGGATACATGTCTCTGTGGGAAGTGGCAGGTGTGTGTGTGTGTGTGTGTGTGTGTGGGGGGGGTGTGCATACATTTTAAACGCACGCACATTTAAAGATGTACGGACGCGCTCGCATCGCAGGCGACTGGTTGTTTAATATCAACAATTCATTCTGAATATCTCCCCCCCCCCCCCCCCCCCTTTTTTTTTCTTCTTCTTCTTCCCCCCCACTCCTCCTCTCCCCTCCCTCCTCTCCTTTATTCCTCTCTTCATCATATCCTGTCCAGTGGTTGGCCTCCATTCAAAGAGCTGCTGAGCCCTGATTAAATTAGACTGAGTGCAGTGCAATGAAGAACATGGCTGAAAGAAGCTTTCACGCTGAAAATGAACGTGCGACACGGACGTAGATATGCATTAGCGAGCAACACGTGCGCACCTCGCACACACGCACACACACACACACACGCATGCAGGTATACACGCATGCACACACACACACAAAATACTTACTTTTCTTTCTTTTTTTTGCATTCAAGCAACAGCCAGGCTGTATTCTGATCATGCGCACTGCAATACATCAACTAAAGTATACTGCATGCCATAATGAATGATTGTGTATGTAATTGTTTTTCAGAAAATTGTGTAGATTTTACACAAATTACAATTACATTTAAATTTACAATTTTATTTTTTTTTTCATTGTTAATGAACAACAAAACACGACTAACACTAACCACCACTTATTTATTTTTAGCTTTCCCAAAGTAAAGCTCTAGAAAATTATGTCTGGGAGGTTCACTTTAAGATTAAGGAGAGTCGCCCCCCCACACACACACACACACACACACACATACAGACTATGGGGGGCATTTCATGCCAGCGAACTATACTAAAACGCCTAAAGCGCGTCGCCTACGTCTGCATAAAGACTGAAAAATACGCGTGCGTACAGGCACGCGTATTGCGAGTACACCAAAACTGAAGGGGTGACGGGTGATAAGTGTCACGCCACGTGCGAACGCAGCGGTCACCTGTGTGCACGCTCGTCTCAATGTACAAATAACCCAGACAAAAAAAATACGGAAAAAATGGTCTGTTTATTGTTTTTTGTTTAAAATGTAATAACGAAATATCAAACTGACAAAAGCTAGGCCTACATGCAAGGGCGTCAGTTTGGTTTTAGAAGTGGTGGGGACCAGGGCTAGCCTAGTCCTAACTAGACCTTGGTACTCATTTCATTCATACTAAAGGTCTAGCAGTGCTGTAGAGACAAACGATGTCTCACTTGAAGGCGGGTGCTGTTGAAGTTTAAAACCTATTGGCTCTGCCCAGTGCCACTCTGGATCTGCCTTAACCAATCGCTAACGTTTGGTCGTGACGTATTTCATGCGCCAGAAACCACGTTGCGCGCAGTATACAAACGGCAGATGCAGTGAGCATTAGCATTAGCCTGGTTCCGCCGCCTCCGTACTTACGCTCAATCAATGAAATTCGCGCACGACCTCTACGTCACTGTTCTCAGGCCGCGCCTCCTGTTCGCTGATTGGAAGGCACATTTGAGGAAAAGAAATCGTTCTAACATACAGCACGGCCAGACCTTAGTGCTGAAGTGTTCCCCGTTCGGGAAATGTCCCGAACCTCCTATGGCCGCCCGTCCCTAAACTGTCACATCGTCTCTCTTGGTAATACATGGACTGCTTGAATTGTGAAGCTGTGCAGCTGTTAAACTCAAAATTCGTCATCATGAAGTACCGGTAAATGATTATGTGTACGTTGAGACGAGCGTGCGCACAGGCGTCCGCTGCGTTAACGCGCGGCACGGCACCAATGACCCGTCGCCATTGGATTTCCACAAACACTACACAGCGTGTGCTGTACGCTCATGTAGAATTGTACTTAACAGTCACGCGTGGTATTCACGTCACGTATTTGAGGTGTAGTTCACCCGTCGCGCACACGTCACGTAGGCGTATGCGCAACAACGCGTGTGCAGCGTCTGCGTGACGCCTACGTGACGCTCGTCTGTCCATTGAAAGTGAATGGAATTTACACGCGCACGTTAGAGGTTTGATGTCATCGCATAGGCGCTGTACGCGCGTTTTAGTATAGTTCGCTGGCATAAAATGCCCCCCATAACAGACACAGACACACACACACACACATACAGACACACACACACACACACACACACATTAATCAATTCCTGACACTGCTGCCATGAAGCCTGCTGCTCATTAGCCAAATTGCACACAGATGTGAGTATCTACTCTTTCCATACAATATGTCGTAACGTATGCAGAGCTTGTTTACTTGCAGCCATCTTCCACTTTGGAAACGTTGCGTATCATCAACTGACTTTCTTTCTTTCTTTCTTTCTTTCTTTCTTTCTTTCTTTCTTTCTTTCTTTCTTTCTTTCTTTCTTTCTTTCTTTCTTTCTTTCTTTCTTTCTTTCTCTCTCTCTCTCTCTCTCTCTCTTTCTTTCTTTCTTTCTTTCTTTCTTTCTTTCTTTCTTTCTTTCTTTCTACATCTATCTGCTCCGACGATTTTTCACCAAGAGACTCCATTCAAACGTTACAATGTTCATCTTGGCTTGGAATCGCACGCTATCATTCACAATTCTTTAATATTGTATATATTTTTTAATATTTAACTTTTAAACGTTAAAAATTATAATGGAAAGTCTCTTGAGACGTCAACTACTTCAGACTTCACAACTCGGTCAATTTTTAACCTAGAAACTTTGTGCGAACATTTAACGAATCATCACATTTTGATCTTTATACTTTTCGAGATTTCCGATATATTTTATACCTGTTGAGATTCGACAGTTTTAGTTTTATACCAGCTTCATATATTTTTTTTTATATCTTCCATTGAGCCCTGCTGACGTCACTCCCAAATGGTAGCCCAAGCTACCTTTAACAAAAGCTCAACATTTTGGACACCTTTGAGTCTAAAAACATCAATATAGAAACACAAGGTAAAGCTTAAACTGTTACGGTGGTTCTTGTTTGACTGGCATTAAAACAATGAATCGACTGGAATTATACTTATTGAGCTTCGGATGTTTATGTCCGATTTTCCAATAGGCTCCAATGGAGATGCTCCTCTTTCTTAATAAGACAGTCACGTCTTTTACACCATTTTTAAACTCAGAATAAACTCACTTACTCGAAGGGTCAGAGACTAATTTATCGTAGTCCGAGTTATAGTTTTTGAGAACGAGGCTATGGTTTGGGGCTAGGTCCTTTATACATTCCCGGGTTGTATTCCGGGAGACACACACGCAATGAGATACGCTATGGGGTAAGTACATACATACATGAGGAGTGGGAGTGAGAGAGAGAGAAATAGCCGCAACAATCTTCTATTCTGTTTTCATGGTGCTAAGAAAGAAGATAGCACACTCCAGAATGAGAGAGAGAGAGAGAGAGAGAGAGAGAGAGAGAGAGAGAGAGAGAGAGAGAGAGAGAGAGAGAGAGAGGGAGTGACATAGAGAGAGTAAGAGGCAGAAAGCACTAGTTGAGCGAGAAATAAAAGAGAAAGAGGAAGAAGGGGCGCAGGAGTGGTCTTCAAGGAAGAGAGAGAGGTACATCCAGGTATACATACATGGGTGGACAGGGGCTACACAGTGGTCTTTCAGCAGTGAATAAGGAGTGACAGCGAAAGAAAGAGGGAGAGATGGATGGGAAGGACAGGCTTAAGAAGATCAGCGGTAATGAGTGGAGAGGAGGAGAAGAGGAAGTCGGACGAATGGCCAAAGTGATGCTTGGATAGATGGCCGGCGTGGCAGGCTGTGGCAGAGGTCAGAAATAAAGGTTTGTTTGGACGAGAGAGAAAAAGATAGACCCATTGCCAAGGTAAAGAGAGAAGGGATAAAGAGAGGGAGATATAGCGAGAGAGAGAGAGAGAGGGGGGGGAGAGAGAATGATAGATGGATAGCAGTTGGCGAAGTGAAGACATGGGCTTAGTTGTGATGGATGGAGATCCTGAACATCTCCCTGTGCAACAGCATGTGTGTGTGTGTGTGTGTCGTTGTGAATCTGTGTTTGTGTGTTAGTTGAGTGAATGTGTATTTGTGCGGGTGTGTGTATTAATTGAGTGGATGTGTGTGTGTGTGTGTGTATTAGTTGAGTGAATAGGTGTTTGTTTGTGTGTATTAGTTGAGTGAATGTGTGTGTGTGCATGAACATTGGTGTGTGTGTGTGTGTGTGTGCGTGTGTGAATGTGTGTGTGCATGAGGATTTGTGTGCGCTGGCTTGCGGGTGGCCATTGTATAGTAAAGGTCATCCGGTCTATGAGGGGTATTTTAAACTAGCAATGCTGTGGAGCAGCAGACTACAATTAATGTGTCCTTGTAACAAGTCTATAAAGTGTGGAGGTCAAGTGTGACTAAAGAAGAAGTTAACCGGGAACCATTCCACTTACACATGTCCTTGCGCGCAGAACAAATGTCCTTAAACGAAAATTCACGCGTAAAGGCAAAATATATACACACCACACATTCGCTGTAACTGTGCGTTCACACCGAAAGCGCACAAAGAGTAATCCGCCTTGTCCACTCCACCTAAGTCGCTTTTGTCGCTTTTGCCCCCCTTCAGAATGTTCGTTCTTGCTTTTTTTTTTATTTAAAGGGCCAGCGCGCTAAACACCACCACGCAACTACAGTGCTGTAGCACAGCCCATTTACCGACACTGTTGATCACGGAAAGTTACTTGATAAAGTCATTAAAAACAGAATTACTCCGATTGGCTGGAGAGTGTAGGTTAAAAAGTGTTTATTTACACCATCTTTGATTTACACCTAGGAAAGACGTTGACGCTATGAAGACGCTATGGCCACGTTGCTTGGCAACGCCTGCATACGGGAGATATTAAGTAGTCTGCTCGACTTGTAAACAAAAAAAAAAAACCTCACGATTTCAACTCTAAAACACATTAAAGTATTATTAATTGATTACATATTTCATTATTTCGTAAGTGTCCATGGTACTTCGCGGAAGCAACCCTCCGCTGCGCGTCGGACGGTTCACACCTCCGCGTCGTCCATTCATTTCTGTTAATGGACACCTCGTCGGGTTACTCCCCAATCATATTTACGGAAATGATCATCCCAAATAAACACTGATTTTGCCAAATGTAATGTTGTCAAATCATAGAGGACATCATAGAGGTGTTCTGCTACGGCAGCAATCAGCATTTCCAGCGACACCTTGGAACGAATGTTTGGTAGGAACTAAAGTTACGCGGGTTGTTCTCAGGGACTGATCTGACCGAGGGACGACGGCAGAACGAGATATCCCCATTGGCTATCGATGGATTTTCCACCTTTCCCTCCTAGTCGCGTCATAGCTCATTTACATAAAGTTGGAGGATTTTTAACTTTTTTTATCCTCCTAAGTCGCCTAGTCCACCCATTCCTCTTTTCCCTCTTTGTCCGCCTGGCGCCCAATACACAATGAATGACTTCCGGGATCATTTTCCTCTTTGTGCGCTTTTGGTGTGAACGCACAGTAAGGTTGACCTATGGGCGATAAGGTGTGGGAGGTATAAGTATTATCTTATGGGTTTAACCTCAGGGTTAGGGTTATTTTAAGGAATGTATTATTTACTGACAACTGTTTCGTGTCACTTGGGACATATGCTGTACATGACCTCAGATATCCCTCTGGGTTCTAACTTATGCTTGCTAGGCCAAACCATTTCTTATATATATATATATATACTGTATATATATGTCAAACTGACACACTCATATTGACTAACATGGATTCCAGGATGCGTAGATAAACACATAGAAAAAACGACGTCTTCCAATGTGCGTCCGTTTCCATCGTTCGCAAACTTAACGCAAAGTAGTTCATTTATTTTCCCGGAAGAATCTCTTTTAACATTTGAGGTGTTTTTTTTTGTAAAAGATGTTAAATCAAAGCAGAAGTTGAAAACCAAAGTTTTTCATTTTATTTGAGCAACATCGCCGCATCCACCTGCTAAAAACCTCCCGCTAATTAGCGCGGATGGCGGCTACCAATGCGCCACCTCGTGCCACAGAGGCCCATGAGGGTGCAGCGCGCCGCCGCTAACACGTTCCTAATTGGCAGAGGAGGGTGAGGGAGAACGGCCATGGCGGGGAGTGCAGCTCGGGGAGTTTAACACTTTGAGGTTAAACTCTTCCGCAGATCTTTTTTTTTTTTTCCTCGCAAACCGCGGGGTCTGGAAATAATAACTGATAAACTCAAACTCCGGTCGTGCGTGGAAGAGGGGGGGGGGGGGGGGAGAGAGACGCGTGCCGCCGCCGTAATTGCATAGCGACATCAGATGTCGAGCCCGCGCGGATCCCTTCAGAATCCCTGATATCCCATTGGACGTCTGTAGGGAAACGGGAAGAAGGTCAAGAACATGACGTTCAAGCTGGGCTTTTTTCTTTTTTGTTGTTGTTGTTGTTGTCGTTGGTGTGGTTTGTTGGCGTGCTCGGTGAACGCAGTTCGCCCCGACTGTGAAAGTGTAATTAAGGTTCCCGGAAATAAAAAAAATAAAAAAACAAAAAAAGCGAAAAGATGAAGTGGTAAGTGTAATTGATTACATAATGAGTTTACAGAAGACGGCGAGGGAGAGACGGGAAGGAGTGATTTGTGATAACAGACAGCCGGCGTGAGTGTGGAAAGACTGAGCATATGGACCCAGACAAAGAGGACAGGAGGAGAGAAAAAATAAATAAGTGGAATGGAGAGCTGCTAAATACGGGAAGGAGGAGGTGTGCGCGTGTGAATGCGTGTGTGTGTGTGTGTGTGTGTGTGTGCATGTGTGTGTGGGGTGCGGCAGGGGGGGGCTGAGGCGGGGGTGGAAAGCGAGAGAGAGGCTGCGGGGAGGTTAACATTGATGGAGTAAGGCAGAGGATAAGTTTGACAATCAGCCTGCTTGGCCACATTACAGGTGGAAGACGAGAGCAGGGCATGCTGGGAAATGGGATAGCTGTATTGAAACCAAAGAAATTGAGTTTAAAGCTATTAAGCGTGGCAGGGGAATGGGAGATAGAGAGACACAGGGAGCAAGAGAGACGGATGGGAGTAGAAAAAAAAGGGAGAGGAGAGAACACAAAATAAGAAGAAAAGCCACAGAATCAAAGATGGGGAAGCGGTTGTGGGGGGGGGGGGGGGGGGGGGTAAGGGTTGGTGTAGTGCAGTTGTTGACAATACAATGCGTTCTTCTTCACGGGAACAATAACAGAATTCACATAATAGAGAAAGCTGCTGATTGAAAACGCTAATTTGTTCCCGTAAACAGTTTATCACTTCGACACGGAGGTTCACTCCACGCGTGAACGTACTGTGACCACATGTATCTCCGACTAGGCACGTCGAACGCTTAAATTAATCAATACGCTAAATGACGGCGCAGGAATCGCGTGTTATTATGAGCTTCCGAGCCCCCGAGCTTGATTACAGAAACACATCAGACGTGAACAGAGACATCTTGCGGGCGGGAGGAAAAAAAAAAAGATGCAACTTGTGGCGTCGTAGCAATTAGATAAGAGAAACGAAATGGCGGGGAACAGAGAGACTATAAAAAAACACACACAACAAGTCGGCTTTTACTGGGACTCGGGCAAAAAAGAAAGACGATAAAGATTAAGTAGAGGGGGAATGTGGTAAAAAGAGAAATAAGAGCGGCGAGAGTGGTGAAACGAGAAGATAAAAAAAAAACAAATAAAAATGAGCGAGAGATAGAGCGATTGTAAGTGAGAGAGCGATTGTGAGAGAGAGAGAGAGAGAGAGAGAGAGAGAGAGAGAGAGAGAGAGAGAGAGAAAGAGAGAGAGAGAAAGAGAGAGAGAAAGAGAGAGAGAGGGAGAGAGGGAGAGAGAGAGAGGGAGAGAGAGAGAGAGAGTCAGGCCCGCTTCACGTCAAAGCGGGCGAATGCAGACAGCTGATAGAGATTAATGTGTGGAGTGGGTGGGCGGAGACGGCGGGGGCCAGACTGGGGAGTGCGTGCGTTGGGTGCATGATGGATGGCGCGAACAGGACTCGGGGCAAGGTGGGGGGGGGGACAACCACGCAGGGCACAGGGGATGGACTGGTGGTGGTGGTGGTGGTGGTGGGGGGGTAACAAGAGGTGGAGGAGGAGTTGAGAAGTTCAGTCGGTACGAGTGTGGTCCGGCGGCGGTGGCGGCGGCGGTAGATTGATGGAGGTGACGACGGACTGGGGGGAAGGTCCAGATGGAGTTAGAGGAGTTAAGACAGGTGACAGTTGGATGAGGGGGGGGCAGTGACTGGGATCGACCGCCATGAGTGGCCAGACCTCCCTCCACCCCCTGAGCTAAAGAGGACTAGTATTGACGGGGAGAGCAGCGGCGCCAAAAATACCTTATGTGCATTTGGAAATCCCTGAAGCCCTTCGATATAAATCCAGCCATTTGTTGTGAGGCAAGGGCTGCATTTACCATAAATTAGGGTGGGAGTGGAGGGGGTGTCCAGAAATAAATCCCAGAATCATACCACTACAGGTGGTTAATGATAGCGGACGATTCATGGCCTCTAATGATCATGAAGGCAGCATGCAAATGAGTATATCAAGGTTTGGTAACACTTTAGATTAGGGACCGCATATTCACCATTAACTAGTTGCTTATTAGCATGCATATTGGCTCTTTATTAGTCATTATAAAGCACTTATTAATGCATTATTCTGCATGACCATGTTCAACAACTACGAGGCCATTAACTTTAATATCAGAGTTTTCCCTCAATAACCTCCTAATTACAACTTATTGATGGGAAGTAAGGGAAAATGTTGTGCTATTCTCATGTAACAAAATACAAAAAGTGTTAATAGTGTCCAAATAACTCTGAATTAAGTCTTTCTAACTCAGAATGTGTTCCCCATTATAAAGTTTGGTCCTGCTCATCACTAATATACTGAGTTTGACACGTACCCACACAGGTTCCCTATTCTAAAGTTGCCTCCTCTTCACACTTAGTTAATGGTGAATATGTGGTCCCTAATCTAAAGTGTTTCCCAAGGTTTATATCAGGTAACACCGCGTGTTTCACACCGTGTGTCACAGGTACACATATAGACTGAGATCCTCAGTCGGATGGGAATACAACATGCGCACGCACACACACACCCACACCCACAATGTGCAGTTAAGGCATTTTCTCACCTGCACCTGCATATTACTGTAATTGCACCCGACATTTTTAAAATCCTATTTCTTCAAAGCAGGGACATTTCTGGGACAGCTCCAGACGGCCACCAGAAACGGGGACCGCCATGGCCATTGTATCCCAGAATGTGATTGGCCATTGTATCCCTAAACATGATTAGTTGCCATGGCTGGCTCCGCCCACTTAGTGCCAAAAACAAAACCACCTGCGCGAGCAGAAAACACTTTGCGAGCTCAACGAAAGATTTTCTCCTTGCAGGCTATATTATTGCTCTCGCAAGCAGGGAAATGCTGCGCGCAAGGCCAATTACTCAACCCGCGCATCTCTAGCACACTCACATCAGCATCCCTTCATTATCAAATTCAGCCGATCCTCTTTATCCTCCTCCCATCTTCCCCTCAACTCCACAACCGCTACTCTTTGTTCAATTATTTTATTGTCAGATGCACAGAACAAGAAAAACAGAGTCAATCTGGGCACTGAAAGTGTTATGTCAGCGGCAACTACCTATTTAGGGCAATTATACTAGAAAGATCAAATATGCTAGACAAAAATATATATAAATATACATATACTAGAAAGCAATATGTTTATTACAGGGAATTCCTCTCTTCTTTCCAACCATCGGTCTCTCCTCCTCTGATTGGCCATTTAATTTCCTCATGAACTTTTCCCCGTGAATGCACTTTGCATCACATATTTGTTGACCCAATGGCCAAAAATGGCTGTTGAATGCATTCTGTGGATCACATTTCAAATCGCATTTCCTCTGAAATGCCAAAGCAACTCCATTGTATTTGATTAAAAGTACCACAGCTGGCATCCTCTGCCCTCTCTCCGTCTTCCTCTCTCACCCGGTCCACCCCTGAACAACAGTACACACAGCAGGCACACAGTTGTGTTCCCTGCTTTTTTTTTGTCCTCCTTGAAAAGCTTCACCAAATATTTATGGTGTCATTATCCATGTTTCCATGAGATTTTAATGAGATGACAGGATGACGAGAATGAGCGTTTGCTCCGAAACCCGTAGAATGCAACCAGCCTTGTGAATGATTAATAGGAAACGCGGCTGTCTGGCTTTGATTTAAACAAACAACACCATGTAGCGAAGACATTAAAACCTAAATCAAGATCCCCAATGCTGGCAGACATTTGTAAAGGAAAACATCCAAGCTTGCATTTTCAGGCAAAGAGAAAATACCGTCGGGTTAATAAATTGCGACAAATGAAACTGTTGGGAAGCATCGCTTTAATTTAGTTTTAGTATTTACTGCTATAACAGTGCATGGTGACTATAACATTACTGCAAACCTTAGAACAAATGAGGAAAGGGTCAGTGCCAAACTTAATGCTGAAATCTGTGTATATTTCATTTCATTTCATTACAACACAATGATTTATCAGCACACCACACATTAAGCATATTTATCTGTACCACCAGGATGTTTAAGCCCACTCTTTCACCTCAGTATTTAATCAGTCTTTCCTGGAGTCCACTGAACAGGTCCTACTGAGGATGAAGAAGAAAACAAGACATCCTCGCTGAAATACCCCAGGAGATGGCTTCAGTCCAGTCGTCTAAAAGAGAATAAACAAAAACAAGATAGGAGATTGGCCTAACTACAAAAAAAAAAAAAAGTCAAAGTATACGGTTATGCCTTAGTTTAAAGCTACTAATAGGCTCTTTTTTTTTTTTTCTTTATCCTGTGTGAACTAGTTCGCTACAACCAACATTTTTTCCTCATTTCTTTTCCATTTCTTTTCCAAAGCAACCCTGCAAACAAATCTCAGAGCTTGTTACTTTTCTCACTTCCTGTTCTCTTCCTCGTTACAAAAGCTAGGCAGGAAGTTACCTGATACATTCACTCCCTCCCTCCCGCTGGTGACTGGGGGAAAATCACTTTATGAAACTCTATGGGTTAAACCGCAATCTCCATCTCCATTTCCCCGTGCCTTCTCTCTTCTCCACCCATTACATTATTTGTAATTATATCTCTATGTTTTGGACCTTTTGCCTGCAAAACCTTACTGCTCCAGCATCCTGTCCATGCCTCCTTCACCCTCTCATCCATTCTCCCTTTCACACATTTTCCAGACACACAATTGTTCCTTCAATTTCCTTCCTGCGTTCCACTTTTCACTTTCTTCCCCCTACACCCCTCATCTCATTCTCCCTGGCTCCAACTCTATTCACTTTCTCATTTCCCTCCCATCTTTCCAAGTCTCCAACTCTCTTTCCTATTCTCTTTACCTGCCTATCCGTTCTCTGGCCATGCATGTGTTTGCGTGTGTGTGTGTGTGTGTGTGTGTGTGTGTGTGTGTGAGTGAGTGTATGTGTGAATGCATGCGTGCGTGCATGGACGCTAGGTATTTGTGGTTATTTTTCAGGCAGTGGCCCAGAAGATTGGACTGTCATAATCTATGGGCCTGAGTTATAAGTGTTTCTAACCCAAACCTGGGGACAGGCTCATTTTTCCTAACTCCGTCCCAGTCTCCACCCTCCTGTCTGCCCAATTCCACCCCCTTCAACACCTTCGTCTCTCTCTTTTCCCCATCCTCTGTCACTCTGGCTGCCCACTCATATTAGGCAGCCATCGCCGCGTTATTGATATACTGCTTACAGATTCATACCGCACCTTTTTTCTCATTTTGTCTCTGTTTTTTTGCCGCCGTGCCGTCGAAGCCGCGGCGGCAGCTCTGCGAGGGGGCACACCGCGAGGAGAAATTCATCAGTTACAGTTTAGAATGGCATGCAATAGAAGCGGGGTTTGGTTTTCATTTTTCATGGCCATGTTTCATGTGAGCAAGTTTGAGGATCTTTCCATGAAAGTATTTTCTTTATTTACGGGAGAAAGAAGGAATATTAAAACTAAAGGTGAATGCTGACGCTGTGTGTTGGCCAAGGGAGGCAGGATATTGTAGTGACTAAGGTGTCTCCATCCAAAAGGTACCAGGTTCGATGCGCCCAAGATGCGCAAGATGCCCTAACCCCCTACCTGCTCCTTACATACAGCCGAATTCACTGTGAGTTGCCTTGGATAACATCGTCTGCTTAATAATAGAATAGTAAATACGAAACATATAATGAAATAAAGGACAAGGCGGACATAGATATTTTCTTCCCAGTGAGACTATCCAAAAGAAACCTGTCAAAACCTGATTGGTGACTGTCCGGACCTGACAGCCTCCTAGTGTGATGATTGAAATCACATGGTAGCCGAGACGTATCCATGTCTGGCCCAGTGTGGTACGTATCTTCATGGGCACCAGCTCTGTGCCAAAAACAACTCAGGCCGTGAGATGAGCAGGAGAAAAGCCTTGTCATTTTCTTAATGGCAAAAAAATGTTAATATCTTTTGAGGGGGCACTACACAATTCAGCCATGCACGGAAGTACCGATGGTGCGACAGTCTTCAAAATAAAATCTGCAGAGAATATTACAAATGTATATATATATATATATATATATATATATATCATGATGTTTCTCAGTTATCAACACATATGCATACACAATACATGTTTGCATTATCTAAATGTGGAGTGCAGCTCATGCACTCCACATTGTTGATTCAATGAGCTATTCATAGCTGCACCGACGCTACACAGCGGGTTAATGGTTAAAGAGTGGAGAGCAGGGACAATTCCTATTAAGAAAAACATGTGGTTTGTGTGTGTTGTGCATGTGTGTAGCGTGTTGTTCAGAAACCTCGGAAATGAGCAAGTCTAAATTAGCCTCAACATGTCCAGACTTAGTTATCGGAGTTGTTCTCTCCCTCTCTCCCCCTCTCTCTCTCACCCTCCCTCTCCCTCTCTCTTTCCCCCTTTCTCTCTCACGCTCTTGGCCAAGTTTTTATTATTTTTATACGGTTCTCATGCACGTGCTCGTCCTCTAAGTCTCCTCTAGCTTCTTGCGTGCGTGCACAGCCAGGCCAGTAAGTTTCTCAACTCATTTAAGGTGATCGGTTCATTAAAAAGATGAAGCGTGCGCTCCCTAATGGGCACTTGGGCCGCAACAAGGGAGAGCAGATTGCCTCCCTCCACTCGCTAAATAATTAGACTGAAGGGAAAAGGAGGAAGTGGGTGGTGGTGGTTGTGGTGGTGGTGGTGGTGGTGGTGGAGGTGATGCAGGGTTGGTTTCGATACGAGAAAACAATCTATTAATTCTGGGGAGATGTTGGGTGGGTGGGAGGGACAGGGGACTGGTGTGTACAGGCAGCTGGTATTTGTTTTTGTGTGTGCGTGTGTGTGTGGGAGAGAGTGTGTGAGTGTGTCTAAGTATGTGTGTGTGTGTGTGTGTGTCTAAGGATGTGTGTGTGTGTGTGTGTGTGTGTATCTAAGCATATCTGTGTGTGGGTGCATGCAAAAAAGAGTGTGTGAGAGAGAGAGAGAGAGAGAGAGAGAGAGGGGAACCATGCCTGTTGGAGTGTGTGTGTTAGCCCTGCGTGTGGTGCTGGCCCTATGAGTGAGTTGTCATGCGTTGACAGGTTGGGTGCTCGAATCTGCACGGGGTCAGTGGCTGATTATGCGCCTGCGCATGTAACTGTGCAACCCCTGACCTTGTGTAGTAATACATGAAGAATGCCCGTTTAAAAGCCTCTAAAAGTCTGACTGCTCTGTCAAGGTCGTTCTGTAGAAAAGGCACTGGTCGGGTCTCATGATGAAAACAGATATAGACAGGGTGGAAGAGAGCGAGAGAAGGGGGAAGAGAGAGCGAGACAGAGAGAGAGAGACACACACACACACACACACACACACACCGACTAATGCACTTAAAAGCACTTTCTACTATCCATCTTTCTGTTTCTAGGCCACGCTCTTATCTGTAGGCTGCTTGCTATCTTTGTTATTGAATGGCAAATTTAAGGCACTATTACCTCCAACTCGTTATTTACATAAGCCTGAGCTCTGTCTTTGCTGAGGGATACTGGCAACAAAAACACACACAAGACTCACACAAGGCCTTGGGTATACGGGGGAGAAAAATCGCAAAATGACTTCGGGGTCAACTTATTTGTTTTGTGTTGTTTTCACAGGATTCGGACAGAAAGCTCCGGTCTTAAGACGGCCACGCTGGGAGTGCGGACTTGCATGACATTTGTGGCTCAGACCAGAAGATCCCTTATCCCAGCGTCTACATCCATATTGGACACTAGAGAACCCGGGGGGGGGTCCCTGCCCAGGAGTTGGTATGCACAGCCACTCGAACAGACATGCACATGTTGGACACCCGTGCGCGCAACACACACATCACACACTTTGTGTTCTCTACACACTTCGTAATTGACCTTGCTGCTCATTTTCCTTTCTACTACATATGCTCAATCAACCCCAAGCTAATACTGAGAATAAGACAGGTGACATCATAACTGACCAATGAACTTGGACAAGGAAACCCCCCCCCCCGCGCGCACCCTCGATTAAACCCTATTACACCCTTCAGAATGGAAGTGGCCCTAAGGGGCCCTTTGTCCTGCTTGAGACCCCATCTAGCAGCGCTACGACAGGCCCTGATCTCTCGTGGAAAAGGTCAGAGCCAATGCCAGCTAACGGATTGGTTTTGTCCTCTAAAATGCTGAGCTTCTTCTTCATCCCTCCATTCTTGCGAAAAAATACAAACTCCTGGTTAACACCTATGTTAAAGTGAGTGTCGTTTGTATGTTGTATGTTGAGGGGAAAAACCAAAGGGTCATCACAAAGTAAAAAGTTGTACGTTTTCATTACTTAACAAAAAGCTTCATCATCTCGGGTTCGTAGTGACCGGGAAGAGGTGTACTGCGCTGCTGATACCCAATGTTTTGTCCCAACACCCCTTATATATACACTCTGCTCAGGAAGATTATATCAGATCATCTCAGCGGCTAATAACCTCCTCCTCTCCCCCCCATTCCCAGCACCGATGCGAGAGAAATAAGGTGTGATGGGGAGCAAAAAAAAATACATTAAAAAAAAGTAAATGCCGGCCTCCTTCCACTTATCTGTAATATAAAGCAGACCAGTGCACCTCGGTGTGCAGGGAGGGGAAGGAGAAATGAAAGCCATGATAAGAGAGAGGTAAAGCTGATTTATGATAGGTTATGAGAGCTTTATGAGATTTTGAAGCTACATTTGTTGAAACAGAGACTATAATTTGTTTTATCGTGGGCAAACAAGATGTTATTTGTGAAATAAGATGATGTTTTTTTTTTTCTCTCTCTCACCCCCTCACCCCCCAAAAAAATACTGGTGGATCTGTGTTCACTGTGTACACCGATGCTCTCTCTCTCTCTCTCTCGTTCTCACTTGTTCTCTCTCTCGTTCTCTCCCCCTCTCCTTCTTGTTCTCTCTTGCTCGACCTCCATTTCTATTTCACTCTCCATCTCCACATCTCTCACATCTTGTGTTTGTACTTTCAAGCTACACTAACATCAATATCAAGGAAAAAAAGATTTAGATTTAGTCCGTCGCTACAGATGAGCTTGGGTTACAAAGTTCACATAGAGGATGTTATTTTCTCTGTGTGATAACACACAGGACTAACACCAACACAAGTTCTATCCTTCACATTGTCATCTTCTTGATCAGTGTTTATGAAATTATTAGTGGTGCAAACCTGTACTAGAAAAACGAGTACTCAAATTATTAACAATTACAAAAATATTGTAACCCAAAATCGATTTGCAGTTATTTTTCCGACATCTTACAAATACAATATATATATTATGTTGATATGTATTTTGGCAATGTTTTGGAGCAGGATATCAAATATCATTAAATAGTCAAAGACGTTGTCGTTGCGCAGTTAGGCACTGTTGTTGAGAGGCTGTATGAAATAGGTTTGTTCGCCAACGTTTCTTAGCTGGCCGGGTGGGCGGGGTTCCCCACGCATTCGACAAGTTTTACAATAATGTCCGCCCACCAGGAACGACCCGACATCAAAACTGAAAGTGAAATATATAGCAGTATAGCGTTGCTGTGGTGGTGTATTAAAAACAAATCACACATCTCAATAGCAGCTTATGCAGCTTAAAAATAGTTTAGATTTTTTTGTTTTTACTATGAGAAAGATAGTAGATATTCAACAGCTATTCACACTCTGAATAAGCGATATGACGCGGTGAACGAAAGACGCGATCACTGGTATGAGTCCCATGTGTCTAGCGGTGTCTACCTGCCCAGGGGCCGGTTGCACCAACAGGGCTTACGCCCGGTCTTAAGCTACGCCGGTCTTAACTCAACGTTCTAAGTCCAATTAGATTGTTACGCCCGTTGCACCATCGGGGCTTAAGCCTTCTACTCGCTAAGACCGGGCGTAAATTTTAAGCCTAGTCGGGGGTAGGCGTAAATATTAAGATATAGCCCAGTTTCTATAGTTACGACGAGAACCGCAGCCCAATTTTTTTTAATGTCTTTCGCGGAACGGAGGCAGTCAGCGCAGTCATTGACCACCTCCGTTATCTCCCCCCAAATTAAAAGTTTTCTTTTGTTTGTTACCGAATTAGACTGCTTGGCAGTGAGCACATCTTTGTGCTGGCTATATAATTCAATTAATCGTCTAATCTCCATGTCGGAGAAATTAGTCTTTCTTGTCTTTGGGGTCGACATCGTATATTTCTAGATCAAACCGTTGATTGACAGATAATGACAGAAACCGTTTAGTGTATCCTAGCAATGTTTGTTCTTAATTCAAAATCAGAATTCTCACATGGACGCGCATCGCTAAGACCGGGTGTAGTTAAGACCAGGCGTAAGTTCTGCTGGTGCAACTGACTTACTTTGAATTCCAAAGACAGGTCTTAACAAAGACCAACTTAGCAGTTAGGACCAGGCGTAGCTAAGACCAGTTGGTGCAACCGGCCCCAGGTGTCTACCTGCCCAGGGGTCCGTTTCACAAAGCAGGTTTAGTGAAAACCCTGAGTTTATTAACCCTGAAATGAGGGAAACTCTGAGTTTTCCGTTTCACAAAGGGAGGTAACTCAAACCAGAGAAAGAGGGGTAACTCTAGCCTGTTTCACAGAGAGAGGTAACTTACGCTCTCGGTCAGTTACCGTAGTAACAGACTCTATGAACCTAACCTGGTCGGGACCAGGTTTTTCTCAATGAACCTAGAGTTTCTCTCTGTCTCTGCCCTCTTTCAGCCACACACACCATTTGATTTCCTCTTTCATTCAGTCAGCAGGCGAGTTTTGGCGTAGCCGTCTGTCAAAAATCATTTAAAAAATCAGAGTCAGTGCTATTTCAGAAGTCCATTAGGCACAGTAGGAGGCGACTTTTTTCATGAACATGGCATGTCCTTTTGACCAGCGCTCGAAGTGGAAAAAAAAAAAGTGCCGGTACTCCCTTATTCACATATAAGCGACGGGGGGGGCGCGCGCGATATTAACCCACCCCGGACCTATGACCGACGGAGGGTGGGGGGGGGGGGCGCGCGATCATAACCCACCCCGGACCTACGACCGATGGGGGGTGCGCCACTCCGGTAGATCCGCCCCTGGTTATGGCAAAGTAGAGTACCGGCAGCCTGAAAAAAACTAGAACTTAGTAGTCACTGAGATTTGGATCTTGTATTCGATTATAATTGTTTGGTATTTCTTGCATCCCTAGTAATTACCGCCCTGAACATGTTCACATAATGAAAAGATCCTGCGTTAACTTACTAAGGAAAATACAGCTGTTGAAGATGCCATCCTGCCTGTGTGTGTGTGTGTCTATGTAATTACATGTAACGACCACATCTCTTTCGTGTGTACATTTATGAACACAATGTGTGTGTTTATGTGTATTACGTGAGTTATAAATACAAAAAAAAGAAGATGGAGGCCAGCCAGAGGAGTTTATGGTGTTAAAAGCTGGTACACACTTGGCAGCCGTTGCTGGCAGGTAGCGCTACAGAATGAAGGGTGGAACGGTGCCAGCAACACTGAGCTTGGCGAAGGAGGGATCGGGAGAAGGAGTACTGGGGAGGAGGTGTGTGTTGAGGGGGGGACTAAAAGGCTCGGCGTAGTGTGGAGATTTATGAGAACAGCACGCGTTTGTCTTGTCGGGTTTAGTCACGCACTTTTTTTTTCATATGCATAACGCAATATAATAACAAGAAGTAGAAGAAGGAGTACAATTTCAGAAGAAATTGTGGTTTGCAGCTTGCTGAAAATAAAGTTTTTAGTACCTGCTATATTGGAAATATACAATGCAGTGATGTGAAATAGTGCAGTTTTGTGGTGACTGCTTTATGTTGCGTCTTGGGTGTTTCGGACGGTTGCTAGGGTTTTCTGAAAAGTTGCTAGTGTTCTGGATGGTTTCTATGGTGTTCTGGGTGGTTGCTAGTGTGCTCTATGTGGTTATTAGCGTGTTATAGGTGGTTGCTAGGGTATTCTAGGTGGTTGCCAGGGTGTTCTGTATGGTTTCTAGGGTGTTCTAGGTGGGTTCTATGGTGTTCTGTGGTGTTTTGGGTGGTTTGCTAGGGTATTCTGGGTGGTTGCTAGGGTATTCTAGGTGGTTGCTAGGGTGATCTATGTGGTTTCAAGGTGTGTGTTTAGCAATGTGTACGTATGTATACATGTATGTGTACTTATGTACATGTATGTATGTATGTATACTATGTATGTTGTTTACATAGGTGTCCCATTGAAGTCGATTACAATGTATGTGTATTTGAACCTTTAAAATTTGAATATCTTGAAAAGTATGTACTATTGCCTCGATATTTCCTATAAGACAAACATTTTGTTGTATAATATACCGTATGTATGTAGTGCAAATATTGCGGGAGTAGATGCAGTTTATACATGTTTCTGACAGCCACTCACACACACATGGGATTTGCAATTAACTTTGATTATTTTAAAAACTATATGCACTGTTGCTTATGAAAGTCATAGCACACTATGCCACTATAGTACCTGTCATTTGATTTTTTTTGGTGTCATTCTATGTTAATGTTTGTGTGAGTAGATATCCAGCTCAAAAAGTGGTGGATAGGGAATAATAAGAATAAGTATGCAAGAGAAACAGTACTTGCTCTGCTTGCAACAGTGCAAGTAATCATAATAAGAAGTATGCAGGAGAACAGTACTTTGCTTGCAGCAGCGCAAATAAGTATGATAGATAATAGTTGTGCTGCACACCTTAATAAGTATGATAGATAATAGGAGTTGTGCACACCTAATAAGAGAGAAAGGATACACTGTTGGATACCAGGCATTATTATAATCCTTTATTATCGAGGATGGCGCCATCCCTTATCCACGCACACTCAGTGCTGCTCGGTGGCAGTGAATTGTATTTTCCGCTCTTGATTCATACAGAGCATGATAAAATATTCTATTGCTATATATAAATTAAGTCACCTGCTGGCTGGCTTTGGCACGGCTATTTACTGTTATTTAAGGCGACTTTCGTAGTCTCCTTGACCTCCCGAAGTACAATATGGCAGGCAGCAGTAAAAACCTCTGCACCAAGCCAAAATATATTCACCACTCTTTTCTTGCCAATTTTTTATATTACAATTTTTTTATGGCTGCCTCCTTTTAGCCTCTTTCTGACACATTTCCTGACCTCTTTAGTGTATGTTTTTTTTCGTCTAGCTAATTTTGTTTCTCTCTTTCTCATTTCTATGTTCTGTCTCTCTCCTCCTTTCGCTATCTATCATTCTCTCTGTCTCTGCCTCTCTCTCTCTCCCCTCTCGCTCTCTCTCTCTTGCTATCTCTCTCTCTTTCTCTCTCTATTCTAATGTAATCATCAGAGGCTTGTCTTGGCATCTGATCAGCATGACCATAAAAGGGCGGTGGGTGGGCGGGGTGAGGGATGGGGATGGCAGTTGGGGAATTAGGATGATTCCATTGGCCCTGAGCTGGACATGGGCCATAACTGATCCTCAACATATGCCATAATTAATAATATAGTTAATTAAAAAAACTTTGTATTCAACTGAAATCGCCTACATATTTTTTTTATGCTGAATGTTCCTGTACACATTAGTTGATTAAAATTATAACAATACAATACGTGATTAAATTGTCCCACGTTTATTGTAATACGGTGCATATTCTGATACAGTTGCCCTCCGCCTGACTGTATGGGTACTTTTATCATAGTTTCTAATAACCAGTGAGGGATGCCTTTAATAATAATACACACTTGAACCCCATGTAACTTTTATTAAAACGTGTTAGATTATTACGTTTATATATAATACGTAATAATATATAATATGTTTTAATAATATTAATAATCTGTTTGGTCTGTGGAGAAAGATGCCGAGAAAGCTCAACAGTTGGAAGCAGTGAATTGGTTTAATTGCTATTACAAGTGCAGTGCCCATTGAATACATGCCCGTTCGGAGGAGGCCGATTGCATGGCCTCCGGTATAATTTGGTAAAATCTAAGTAAATAGGGCAGGTAAAACATTCTTTTGAAATGCTCCCGGTGGGGTATGAAGCCGTGCGGAGGACAGAAGACAACCAAACGCAAAAACGCAATGCAGCCTTGCTCGGTGGAATCAAATAACCACCGCGGTTACAAAGTAGTGCTTGAATTTAATTAGCAGAGGTACTTTGCCAGCGGTAGTTATTAGTGTTAGGTTACGGAAAATGTACGAGATTTGAGTTGTAATGGCAGAGTGGCGCTGTTCCTGTCAGTCTGCACTCCACAAAACCTGAAGCCCCGCACTTCTGCTGCTGCTGCTGCACAGTGTCACTTGTTTATTAAGAGTTTATTAATATTGAACTTGTCGTATGTCCATATTACACCAAATTCAACACTGCATGTCCCTGGCATGTCCCCCAGCAATACAACCGCCCAGTGTGACTTAGATCGGATGAACGGTTCTCAAAATATACAAAGGACATACGTACATACGTACATACATATCTACAGACAGTTTCCTCGCTTCATAGTTAGATACACTTCAAATCCTTTTGGTGGTTGACATAGAAAAGGTGACATAGTGAAAGCTAAATCGCCTACAGTATAATACCATATTTCCAAAGCCCCCAGAAACATAAAATTGAATTTAATTGTCTGTCAGATGTAGTCATGTGTCATTATATCCCTAGTCGTCTTTAATTGATCTATTTAGGTTCTTAACCATTTCTTTAACTTTGTATGCAATACATTTTGTCAGAAGATACAGGCATAATGTACACAGGATTTAAACATTGTATATGCCCTCTATTATATGTCCTAAGTTCTATGATACATAATGTAGGCCAATCAAACACATGGCACATATAGTTTTCCTATTAAATAAACTAAAATGCAATGCTGATGTTCATTGACTGGCTGATGTTCAATGACTGAGTTTGCCTTATGCCTTATCTTATTACGGTCAAGTCAGGACACATATTGTATGTAGTGGTAGCACAGAATCGTATGGAGGTTTGAGGATGGCGGACAGTCAAATATATATATATTTTTCCATTAGGTTTAGTATTCACTTGTCATGCATTTCGGTGTACAATCACCACAATACTATTTTCATGCATGATCTGTTTAACATGAACATGCGTGGGCATTTTTTGTTGCAAGTGAATATTGTGTTGTATTGCGATAGATCACCACAGAGTTAACCATGGAGGGAGATGGTTAACAAAAATAGCGCCAAGAGGTCAAAGTGTAGCAGACGGGTTCAGCAAACATTCACTCTTGCATCCTCACCCACTGCCACCCTCCCACCCAGTGTCACTCAAGCGCACTCTCTCTCTCTGTCTTTTTTCATCTCCCACTCTTTTTCTACAGCTTGTAACCTTTAATGCTCACAATACTAATTTGCGAGGTTAAATACATTAACTTGACTGATGGAAACACTTGATGTAAGTTCACTGTGTGACTTCTGCTCGCTCTTGAGAGCAGCTCCTGCATCTCGAGAGCTAGAGTCTTCTACAGCACCCCCCGCCCCCCCCCCCCCCCCAGAGATAGTCGGTTCTCGGTTGGTAAGACGTGTGCTTCTGAGAAAAGCCCACATCTCTGACCAAACAAATCAAGCCATCGTCAAGGTCTTCCCTTTCCGGTGCTACAACCTCTTTCCTCTCCCACTGTGCTGGTGAGATTCCTATAGTAGTCTGTAGGAGAGGACGAGAGAGCAGTAGAGAGCAAGAGGCGGTAATAATCAGTCAAGGACTCGCTACTGGGCTCTTTGTGAAGGGGTGCTGAGAGGAGTTGGGTAGTAGCACGTTGTTACTAACCCAGTGGTTGAAGTTGAATAACCTTTTCAGTTAAAACACTTTCTTTTCAACTCGTTCATCTTTATGATGCTATGAACTCGAAATAACATGGTCAGAAATTAAGCACAGATCACCATTTCCAGCCTTTTTAACGATTTGGGTCTCATTATGCAGTCAACTGTGGTCAACTTTAGTTTTGTCAGTAACAGTTGCAATCCAGTTGTCTGAAACAGTTCCCTTTAAATCCCTGACAGAAAGTTTCCTTACTTGTACAAGTACAACGACACCCGATTAGCAAGCCCAACACAGGTTTACAGTGTCACCTTCTCTCCAGAGAAGATGGTACATCAGCGGTCATCAGCAGTCGGCGGTGAGGTCAGCAGGGGTGTTTTCTGGGTGGATTCGGGTCCCTAGAAGCACACAGACCTTGAGTGAACCTTGGCCGATGGAGAAGGCAGGAATGAAGCCAGCTTTGTTAACCACAGAGCTTTCGCTTTCATGAAGAGTGAGGTGGTAACAATAGCCTGATCTAGCTTGTTTTGTGTCTTATCAAATGAATGAGTTCTGCAAATGCGGTAAATGACCACTGCTTTGAAATAACACAGACTGCATGCGTATGTAAATGAGAAGGCAGACGGAGGGCTCAAAATAGCAGCATAAGCCTGGAACTTTTATTGTGCTGCATACAGAAATCTATCAATCACCACTCAAACATGCTATCAAAAACCTTCTTCTCTAGCTCACGCCATTCCTCTTTCGTCCTCGCAGGCCCAGCTACTGCCGTATTTAAAGACGGGTGATTAATACATTGATTGACCACGTCCTGCCTCTAACTCACCTGTCTTCTAATCAGGTTGAGATCCATGCTCACGCCTATCCATTCCCCATAGACAGAGCTCAAGACCTGCAGCTCATTTTCTCAGACATCTGTGGTTGGTAATACTGCAACCCAGACATGCAAGTCTTGTAATTGAAGGTAAATGAGCCGATGGTAGGCTTATTGCAGACAACATGGCATGTTGTGTGGGAGTAAAATATTCATGGAGTTTAATTTCACTCTAAAGTATTGTAAGTTTTGTCAGAATTTGAGTAACTGAGGAAATGTATTTAAGATTAGTGAATTTGTAGATTGGTATTTCTAGTCGCAGAAAAAAGAAAAGTGTAAATCTGTGAATCAGTTTGCAAATCTGTAACATGATTCTCACTTGTTTAAATTAATATAATAAATATGAATTTATTGTATGTATGTATTTATATTTAAAACCTGTCGTATTGATCTCATCCGTTTTAATGAAGTTGTCCATTGGGTGCACAGTGATAAGCACTGCTGCCTCACAGCAATAAGGTCCTGGGTTCGGCAGAGGGGACCTTTCTGTGTGCAGCAGTTTGTATGTTCTCCCCGTGTTCACGTGGCTTTCCTCCGGGTGTTCCGGTTTCCTCCCACACCACAAAACATGCAACTAAACCTTCCTGCTCTGCCAATAACCAAGGCAAGGGCACTACATCTGCAAGGATTACGACTGCAACAACACATCATCAGTAGGATAAAACTAACCTGTCTCACGACGGTCTAATCCCAGCTCACGTTCCCTATTAGTGGGTGAACAATCCAACGCTTGGTGAATTCTGCTTCACAATGATTGGAAGAGCCGACATCGAAGGATCAAAAAGTGACGTCGCTTTGAACGCTTGGACGCTGGACGCTACTCCGTGTGGCCGCCCACTGCTCCTAGCATAGGATGGGTTAAATGCAGAGGATGAATTTCTCCATGGGGATTAATACAATATATCAAAATTAAATATCATTCTTTTATTGCTTCTTCAGCTATGTTTACCAACTCATTTTTTTGTCATATTTTATTTTTATTTTTTATTATATGACAGTTGGTTAGCCAGCTAGTGTACTCACTATGCTAACACTTGTCACATTGTTTAGCGAAGAGATTACGAGTAATGCCTACCATACACTAGAAGACTTTGAAAAGACTAAAGTCTGACACCCTCTCACATCTAAAAACACGTTTTTTGTCACAGAATATAAGAATTTGCAAAGACGGGATCTTGCAGGGTCACTATTTGCATAAATACAACTAGATTTGTTTTGAGGTTATTTCCCACCATGCTCCTGGTGGAAATTTACAGAAGAAAATGTTGAACAATGGAGCACAAACAGAAGCAGTTTTTGGCCACAACTGCCCTTGTGTGTGCAGGTGTGGACACGACCCTGGTTGAAGAAGCACTCTTGTTCACTCCGCAATTCCACCAGTTTCTCCTTCTTTTCCCAGAGAACTGAGACTTTTTGGTTTACATCTTCCTGGTTTGCTGCTTCCTGCTTGGTACTGGAGAGAGCGCACCTATTGGTTGAACTGGTCGACTACAGCTGGAACTGAGTGCAGATTCTTCAGAGTGCTCGACGCATAATTTGCAGCAGAAGTATTTGCAGAGAATTGCAGATTCAACACTCGCAGGGGCGGATTCGTAGACTTGTAATCAATGAGTTGTATGTTCTAATGTTCTAATGTATTCAAATAAAAATGACACATCACAAATATTGTTGTGTTTGTAGAAAGTGTATAGTGCAAGTTTGAAGTTGTTTGTGTATTTATTCTTAAATTATTTTACACATGTGAGAATCACATTACAGATTTGCAAACCTTTTCACAGATTTACTAATATTTTCTGCAAGTAAAAATACCAACCTACAAGTTCACAAATCTTAAGTACAACTACGAACATATTTTTTCAGTTAAACTCCATAGATTCATTTTCATTGGTTTTCATAGTAATCCAACTTCAATTAAAGCATTAACACACACACACACAGGTCTAAGTTGATCTGATTTTTCTTTTAATTAGAAAGGAGTTGCGTCTTCCTTTTGTTATTTGCATACCGTCTCTGTTTTGTCTCGTGTGGCCTCCACTTGTGACTGGTGGCAATCTGTTCATTGTGCCATGATATTAGGTGATTAAAAATCATCATCTTGGAGAATGAGGGTAGGAATAAAAAGAAAAGATAGAAAGAATGAAAGGCTGTGGCTGCCTGCCTGGCTGGCACCTGAGGAGAATACCGAGCAGACCATCTTCGTCGCCATTGATATTCAAAAGCAATTTCTACGCCGTAATGAGCAGCCTGTAAAACATAGAACAAAAACAAACAAATAATAAGAGGAAAATAATAAATCCCCAGAAACACCGCCCACCCCTCTCAATATAACCAGTTTCCAGAAGCTGTGCATGTACAATAGTATTCTGATTATAAGTTAAGTTAACTAATTATAGAATTATTTTCCGAATCAAAAACGTTTGGGAAAAAGGCCAAGTCTTCAGTTGGGTCTCTTCTGGATTTTTACACGTCCACATGGGTGAGCGCAGATGTTACTGTCCAAGAAAGACTTGATGGGCTCTCAAACCAAGAAACCAGTTCAAAACAGGGTGTGGAGCCAATGCCTGGAAGGAATCCAACTATCAATCTAAAAGTTAAAACAACTAGGAACCAATTAATTTCTCAGAAATTTAATTAGCACCAATTAAGAGAAGCCATATATATATATATATATCCATCCATCCATCCATTTTCTTCCGCTTATCCGGGGTCGGGTCGCGGGGGCAGCAGCCTAAGCAGGGAAGCCCAGACTTCCCTTTCCCCAGCTACTTCGGCCAGCTCTTCCTGGGGGATCCCGAGGCGTTCCCAGGCCAGCCGAGAGACATAGTCTCTCCAGCGTGTCCTGGGTCTTCCCCGGGGTCTCCTACCAGTGGGACGTGCCCTGAACACCTCACCAGGGAGGCGTCCGGGAGGCATCCTAACTAGATGCCCGAGCCACCTCATCTGGCTCCTCTCAACGCGGAGGAGTAGCGGGTCTACTCCGAGCTCCTCCCGGATGACCGAGCTTCTCACCCTATCTCTAAGGGAGAGCCCAGCCACCCTGCGGAGGAAGCTCATTTCGGCCGCTTGTACTCGCGATCTCGTTCTTTCGGTCATTACCCAAAGCTCATGACCATAGGTGAGGGCAGGAACGTAGATCGACTGGTAAATCGAGAGCTTTGCCTTTCGGCTCAGCTCCCTCTTCACCACGACGGATCCGTGCAGAGTCCGCATTACTGCAGACGCCGCACCGATCCGCCTGTCGATCTCCCGCTCCATCCTCCCCTCACTCGTGAACAAGACCCGAGGTACTTGAACTCCTCCACTTGGGGCAGGATCTCATCCCCGACCCGGAGGGTGCACTCCACCCTTTTCCGGTTGAGGACCATGGACTCGGACTTGGAGGTGCTGATTCTCATCCCGACCGCTTCACACTCGGCTGCGAACCTGTATATATATATATATATATATATATATATATATATATATGGCTTCTCTTAATTGGTGCTAATTAAATGGATTTTCAACCACAAATTTAAGATCTTGAGAAGTGTCATACGTCACAGGGATTTTGGACGATTCTATGTAATCAACATAATCTAATGAGACAGGATTCAATGGGAATGTAGATCATGTGAATGAAAACGCCTGAAACTCCCGTCTTTCAAGGGAAATAACATGCCATTTACAAGATGCTTTGTGAGGTTGAGTAAAATGTCAAATAAATGGGATGTGTCACATATAAACCCTAAATATTCAGCATGAGTAAAAAAAAAAAAAAAAAAAAGACAAAAACAATACCATTTTCAAACAAAGAATGACACTTTGAGTGCTGGTAACACATTGCATCGCTTCGGGGGCCATGCAATTTTGACAAGGGCACTAAAGAGATCCTTAAGATGACTTTGAAGAAAATAAAAATACAATTAAAGTCAAATACGAGGTCTTCATCATCAGCAACAATCTGCATGTTTCTGTGTGGTATTGGATCAGCCATCGTCTGCAGAAGATGATTCATATCGCTAATGGACAGGAGGAACATGATTTATGACAGGCACTGTGCAAGGTAACCCCCCCCCCCCCACACACACACACACAGAATACAGTAAGCGTTTGTTAGCTTTCCCGATAGGAATGCTGCTGTTCTTTGTACAGAGTGGGGAGCGGGTTAATTACCCTGATCTGGTTTGCAGCACAGTTGGGGAAGGGAGGCTGTTGATTGAAGTCACTGTCACGCACTTCGCGGTATCCCAGCAATTTGCATTCCCTTGATCTAGTCGGTAGTCAACCACCTTTTGGATGACATTAAAATAACGATAGACTGGCTTTAGTTTTTGATGTCAACGCGTCGGCGGTGAATCCAGCGTTGGATTCAACACCGGGGGAGGACTCAACATCTGTTGTTGTTGTTTCAAACTTACATCCCCAACATAGTTGTCTTGTTTACAATGCTATGATCTTAGACACGTACAGATACGTCCACTGTAATCAAATCAGACGAGTGGATGAGATGACCAGGACGGATATCGAAAAACGGAAATATAATAGTCTGCTTGCCAACTCATGTGTCGAGTTGTTTTTTCATAGCTTTTTAATATTGTTGTAATATTACATTGTAAATGTATCGGTATCTATGGTTTCGTCATGACGTTGGCAATATGCGGGCATGAATAAGTAAAAGCAATGGAGAGAATTGAAGATTATTGGAAACTAAATAAAAGCTATTGTCTGCACGCATTCAAAACATACAACACACACAACGGTCGGGGGGCAGGAGTTGAAGTGGTGGGTGAAAAGGTGATCTGGCACACATCCCATGATGATGAAGATTCCTATGTCCCTGTGAGGTGGCAGCGAGGTTGCATGAGGCGAGAGAACAAAGGCTGCCTGATGGAAGTGTGCCTGCTCCTCTGACAGCCACATTCCCATGGCGACCGCTGTTCCCCGCGACGAGGAAGAGGCGCGTTCGCTTAAATTGGCTGTGGTTACAGAGATCCATGTAAACACACACACACACACACACACACACAGACAATCTCCGTGCACTGCATGATCCTCTTCTTTTTTTCTCCACAAAAGTATTTCAAAGTGCTCCCTAACACCCATCTCAATCCTCCTCTGTTGTTTGTGTTCCCTCTCTTTCAACTCTGAGACGCTGTCAATTCTAAAAATTCCCTCAAGTCAAATGACATCAAACATCTAGGCCTCCGTGGTGTTTCAAAAACCCTTTGTCTCGTAGGCAGTCCCCTCTTCTGTCTTCGCACAACGTCTCTGACGATTGCTTTCTTTCTTTCCTCCTTTCTTTCCTTCTTTCTTTCTTTCCCTCCCAAACAGTGCAGTTTGGAAGGGATTTAATTGACAACCTGTGTTCAATCAAGCGATAAATTACCTAGTTTGTGTGTCTGTGATTCTGCCTGGGGTCTGTTCAATGTGGGTTTTAAGGCTGCACCTAACCAGTGTCATTTTATACGGGCAAACACGCTCACCCACTTCCTGTGAACATCTTGAAGACGCAGTTTATGAAGTCAGTCGTCTGATACTTTATCAAACGGATTGTGATAGCTTTGAAATCGGCCCATTAGCACTGTAAGCACATAAACTACCATTAGGGGATACACAAAACAATCAAGGAGGATTCTTTTTCGAAATAATTTATCTGAAAAAAAGGAGCATAATCTTGCATCTGGTGTATACCCCACTACAATTGGTATCTTGGGAGAAAGGATTGTGTAAAAAGCTGTGTATAAATAAAACATTTTTGGCTCATGAAAATGAAGCAAGGCCAAAAAAAAAAAAAAACGCAAACCGTTTTGGACGTTTGAGTCAATAGAATTTTCCGGCCTATAGCCAATTAGAAGATAGGAGTTTAATTACATGGCAAACACAATCTTCACAGTGTACCTTAGGCTGAAGTCAACAAAGAAAAATAAATAATTCGGACAATTAGCAATAAGGTAGCATAAAGACATTTGAGGTGTTGATTCTTTTGCTGTGAACAACTCCATAATCTCACTCAACTGATATTTTCCACCCTTGAAATCATATTCAGTGAATTTAGCTTGGAGAAGTTGTTACCGTACTACAGAAATGCTCGTCTGCTGTCATACCAGTCTAGCCGTTAAAGGTATAAAGTTTGATGAAACATTGTTTGGCTTGTTCGTTAAAAGAGTTGACGTCACTCAGAAGTGCTCTTCATTACAGAAATCACCTTGAAGTCTTCAGACACTTCATAGGCCTCCAAAACGGAAACTTTGTCAGTGGAATTGAAATTTCTTCATATTGACTTTATCTTTTAGTTCTTCATGGCAATTTACCAAGGAGAGCCAGCCTGTGAAGAGGTTGAAGAGATGGAATGAACAGAAGAGAAAGCATTCGAGGAAGCAACAAAGGAGAGAGAGAGAAAACAAGTAAAAGAGAGAAATTGACAGAACTTAAGAGGGATATAGTTTGCTAACAAGCACACTTGCCATTTCCCTATACTGGAGTTGATTTATGGACGAATTGTATGTATTTTTCCTTGATTCGGTTGAACAGACTGGGGTCTGAATCGAACCGCTTGTAGTGTGTTCTTTCAAAGTCTTGAGAATTCGTACAACAGGATATTTTAACATTGAGAACAACTTAATTTGAAGTTCCGCACAATTTTCTCTGGCGTTGCTTTCTGTTCTTTCTGTTGCATGTCTGTTCCCTCCCTGTGCTGGCCCAACCTCAAACTCCAGTCATACCGCTTGTCATTGGTGAGTCATCCTCAAACAACAAAGAAATTAAATGAGAGGTCCTTTACAAAGCAATTAACACACAAGTTAACAGGCTGGGTGGAATTGTGCTTAATTTAATATAATATCAAGGTTTAATTTACAGGGTGGAAAACGCTAAAGTGATTGAAAAAGGAACAAAGAGGCATGTCCGAGAGCTCTTCATTTTCTCCTCTTCAGCCGTTACCAAGACATTAATATTGTATGCCTTGGCAACAGCTGAATGACAACCCTCTTGGACACAGGAGGAAACCGAAACGGTTCCATAATAAACGCCAGCTTGTGGCAATTCCTTGATTATCGGGTTTTAAAAAATCAGATCAATCAAAAGTCAATAGGCCAACATGACCGTTGGAAAGGTTAGAGTGGGAGTAAAAAATATAATATCCAATTTTTGTACAATTTCAGACTCGTATCCCAATTCTCAGACTGGGTTCAGCGTGTTTGTGACATGGTTTCATGGTGAGGGGGTCTGTGCCACTGTCATACACCAGGCTCACCTACCTCCGCCATGAAATTGGAGTGAATGGAGACGGAAACAAACTCACATCATTCACGCGTCTCTGAGTAAATAAAACAAAAATGCAGTCGAAGGACTCGGAGAGATAGCCAAGAGAAACAACGCCGTAAGCTGCAGCTGAAGATGAAAGCCAAGGCCCTGGACCAAGAGAGGGAGAATGCAGTGAAAAAAAAAAAATGAAAAAAAGAGAGAGGAGACCAGATGTAAAAAAGAAAAAAATAAGAAAAAGGAAATTAAAAGGTCTGTTCTGGGAGATGTAAGCTGCATGTTTTAGTATTTGAGTGTGTCAGCAAAGCAAGTAAAAAGGACCCTTCTCCCCCCCCCCCCCAACACACACACACACACACATAGAAATGTGGAAGCACTGAAAGCATTCTGTGGGTCCCAAGGAGAGCGGGAATGGGAGGCCACCACTCATGTACCGCCACATGTACTGCCGCAGGGCCGGACGGCGCTGCGTGGCTGGCTGCGGAGCGGGCTGCAGGTGGCACTGTAGCACTGCACAAACCACCGCCACACACATCCCTTTCCTACACAGCTCTCCCTTTCTCTCTTCAGCCGCGTGAACAAAAGTGCTTACAGACACGGTTGCCACCCCGTCACCACAGCTCCCCCAACTATCACCGCACGCAAGCACGCACATGGAGGTTCTTGATCACATTTTTCTACACTATTTGCACAGCACACGTACATACACGCACTCAACACACGCACACATAAGCACTCACACACACATTGACAAGCACGTTTGAGAATAGAAGATACGCTGGTAGTAGTATTGTGTTGGGGAGACAGTAAAGAGACTGCAATATTGTGAGCTTCATCTTGGCACATCTGTCATTCCTGCAAGACATATTGGGATGGAGCATGTAGTATAGTCTCTCTCTCTCTCTCTCTAAGCTGGAAATGTAAAGGATCACTTTCATTTGAATCTGATTAGATGTCACACACAAACACACATGTACACACACGTGCAGGGACAATGTGACAGCACTGGTTTCAGTAAAACACCCATGGGTGCAAATCCCAATATGAGCAAATATATATTTGGCATATTCACTGACAGTATAGTCAGTGTCTGCAGTGTGTTTGTGTGTTTGAACACACACTGGTACTTTTGTTTTGAAACAGGAAAGACAAGAAATATGGAAAGAAAAGAAAGAAAGACAACAATAAAACATCACTATGAGTAAACCAGAGGGCTTGTTACTCTTGAGCCACACGTTGCGTTCAAGCTGTCCTGTTGCGTGGACGTTTGGGCAACTATAGTTAAGTAGGGTTGATGACACCCAGTCGCTCATTGTGCTGTTAAATTTAATAAGGTACAATACAAGCAGACTGTAAAAATGTTGAATAGAACAAGTTTTTATTGGCTTAATTTTTTATTTTGCTGCGGCCTGGTGGTCAGTGGTTCACTGCACAGTACTGGTCCGCGGCCCGGTGGTTGAGAACAACTCGCTGTAAATGACGAGCTGTACGCGCATGCACACACACATGCACGCACGCACCCCCCCCCCCCCCCCCCCCCCCCCCCCCACACACACACACACACACACAGATGCATCTGCAATACTTCTTTAATAGTGTTCCCAGCACTAACAGTAAACACGCACAGTAAACATTTCAAATACATCTGTATGGTTTAGTGCGTGCGTGTGTGTGTGTGTGTGTGTGTGTGTGTGTGTGTGTGTGTGTACTGTGAGTGCGAGCGTAGACAGGAATAAGTGCGTGAGCTCAAGAAGAACAGCTTTTTATTTGGATGAGATGATTGCGAACGACATATTGTTATTTTGAGTTTTTGTTTTACACCACTGTCAGCATTGTAGTGTATTCAGCAACAGCTGCTTACATTTAAGTCACATTCCTGTCACGTTGACTGACAGTGGTGTAAGTTAAAACATTGTGGCAGTAAAACAATATATTGGCACAATATCCAACTCCACAACACAATATATGGCAGGGGGAGGTGTGAGGCTAAACGTTGAAACGTTCAGCATACTGACAAAATGACGATGCTGCTCAGCTTTGGTGATGTATTAAATTGTGTAAAATATGATCATATTCAAGACATCCATCTATCCATCTATCAAGCCATCCACTTGTTCATAAATCTTCACCCACTTACTACTACTCACAGTTGTTGCTAGGTCGAGCCTATTCAAGTGTATCACTTGGATATATGATCCATGTGCTTCAAATAAGGTTTCAGTGAAGAAATTCAATTCGCAGTGAAAACAAGGAAACCATGGACAGAGATGTGGATATCAGATTGGTTCCCTTAAGCCACATCTTGTCATCGCCACCGTTTTCAGCACTTGGGATATCGCCATTTTCTAAATCAAAGAACGAAGTGTGCTGTACAGAGGAAGTGGGAACATCATTGTTTAGTTCCTTGCTTTCAACGGTCTAAGATTTGATATGAGAGAGATGTAATATATGACACATTTACAACAATAATAATTCAATATAATTTGTATAGGAACGTTTCAAAACGTATGTTACAAAGCGCTTTAGACAATGAGAAGAAGAACAGAGGAAAACAGAGATGGTCACATTATATAATATATGGTAACATATGTTACCAAAAGTGAGGTTAAAACAAAAAAGAAAACAGGCATAAAGGCTACAAAAGTCAAAATACTAAAACTACTCAAACCGACATCCGTGAGTATTTATTGTCGGTTGCAGGAGGTGTCTCACCGGAAGAAGGACAATCTAACAAATACGGTTATTTCCAAGTGTCCGCACGTCTCCCAGAGCACCTGCAGGCTGCCCAACCTGTTTCCGGGTACTTATCACAGTCTACATGCTTCTTGGCCGGACGTGAGGCAACGATCCCTGAGTTCATTTGGCGAAACCCGCATGGACAGGTGCATTGGAAGTGACTCGTGTTTTGGTGTGTGCTGTTGCTCGGCAACCTCTCTTTGTCTCGAACGCCATACCTCGCCGTGATTCACCTGGGTATAGGGACATAACCAAGTCATTTAAATATTCACAACCGCATCCAATGGAATCCAATGGAGTCAAAATAAAGTAAAAATGAATATCCAGTGTGTTCAACTGAAACATTGATCACCCGCTGGCTTCTTCCATCAATCTGCTGGACCACATGAAACTAGACTTGAAGTTGCTGTTTAAAACACATCCACCTTAGTTGATGGTTTTCAACTCGGGGAGCCTATTTTTATTGGCAAAAACACACAACAACAAACAGAAAAAAATTACCAATATTTCTGAGGTGGACCAATGAATGTGAGTGAAGTGTAGCAATAAACTAAAAAATGTCATTTGAAATGATTTGAAAAAAAAAAGAGCATCCACCTGCTGAAATGTGTTTGTTTGTAATTTGGCAGCACGTTGGTAAATCACTGCTAACCATCGATTGCCACATTGTCTTCGTTTAACCTCTCTCTCTCTCTCTCTCTCTCTCCATCCTTAATGTTATCTCCCTCAGCCTCTTTCTCTTCCTCTATTGTTTCAATCTATTCCTGCCTTCTCTCCATACCACTTTGTGGTCTAATCCATATTCATGTAATTTCTATATGGCCACCATGGTCTACTGTTAGAGACAGAAGCCTGTTAGAGTGTTACTTTGTGTAAGAGGTCTTGAAAGCCCGTCTGATTTACAATAATAACCTGGTGTATGTCCAGAAATACCATTATCTAGAGCGCGCACACATGCACAAACACACACACCCACGTCCGTATGCACACACACACACACACACACACACACACACACACACACACACACACACACACGCACACACACACACACACACACACACAATTACTCCTACACTTGTAATTCCAACAGGCTTTAAAGGCCCAGCAAACAAGCAGCCATTGAAGTCTTACTTTTAATTGAATAACAGGGTTATTGGTCGTGTGTGTGTGTGTGTGTGTGACTAAACATGTTCTTTTGCAAAGCATTTAGGTAAAATACTTAGAGAACATCAATTTGTGCAGAAATGAAATTGTATTGATTTGATTTTCCTTCAGGAGGAAAATGGGCGTTCTTTGTGCTCAAGGGTTTCTAAAATAGGCTTATTGCATGTCATACAATTCAAAGATTTGCCCTAATTATCTGTATTTGATGTTTTTTCTTTCATTCACTAGAAATACCCTACTCTTTCATGGTTTGAACAAGGTAGCACTTCCAAAAGTGAATAATTCATAGACCACAAAAAGGTGAGTAGCTTACATTAAAAACGAAAAAGATGGCCCTTGGTTCAAATCATTTGAGTATTAATAATAAATACTTAATAATATATAATAAATAATGAATCAATTCATTATTGACTTCTTATTGAGTACAAAAAAATGTAGACTGATAAATAGCTAAAAAAATAAATTCCATGTTCGTTCCTCCAGTTATAGAATATCCAATTATCTACGATTGTGCTTTACCATCGTTTACTTCTGACCTACTACTAACTATACTCGTCCTAATCAGCGTTTTCTATGTGACCAAGAAACAATGTGCATATTTGACTGGTTATGCCTTTTTTTATAATGAATAAATATAGAATATTTAAATGTGTATGAAGACATATGACTTTGCAAACATGAATATTTTCATCATGGAAATCACACACACACACACACGCACACACACACACACACACACACACAACTTAATAAGATTACAACTACATCCAGAAATGAACCAAACCAATATAGTCCAAATGAGACAAGAAATGAGCTTTCATCTGCTCCAAGCCAGTTGAGACTCCATTAAAAGTTTCTTCCTCCTGCTAATAACAAATTACATCTGCAGCAAAGGAAGGAGTGAGAGAAGGACATGGAGGGAGCCACGAAGTCCCTAATTGCTTTTTGAATGTGGAAAGCGATCAGGTGACAGAGACCTGCACCCATCCACCCTAACACACACAGACACACATACACATGCCATAAGCTGTCACTATAATAAACTGCCTACCCTGGTCACATAGTTGGCATTAGCCACAGCTGTCCCACAATGCAACAGGAGCCACTGTCTGGAGGGGGGGGGGGGGGAGATGGGTGCTGGGGGGTACGTGGGTGCTGCACGGTAGAGCAGGATGTGGGTTTAAAGTGAACCCTTGAAGCCCTAGAGTATGGCGAGAAAGGCTTTAGCAGCGCAACGTGGCGCTTTCAAGGAGGAGGCGGGGCGGTGGTGTGGGGCAGGGATGGAGAGAGCAGCAGCAGAAGAAGCAGAAGCAGGAGAAGAAGAAAGGAGGAAAGGGGAGGAAAGGTGATGCTCTGAGCGGGAAGATAGGACAGGAGTAAACAATTGCAGGAGGGATGGAGGGAGGGAGGGAGGGTGTGGAGTGGGGTGAGAGGTTGGATCCAAGAAGGGCAGAGAGTACACCAGCATGAGGTTTTTAACCATCCAATCAGAAAAAGGACAATAGCAGTGGCAGGTGGATGTGTGCGCACACACACACACACACACACACACACACACACACAAATCTTTGTGTCAATCTGACCTATCACAGTGACTCCAGCATGCTGCAAACAGGGAGAGCGAGAGAGAGTGAGAGAGAGATTTTGCTGTATATATAATATGATACTGTATATTTGAGTCAGAACTAATATTGCGTTATCACACGTTGATTACATTAAAAAACCATGGCACGGAACTCAGTTTGAAATGTATCTTAGAAAAACTGCAGCTAAATTGCATAATGCTATTTTCATCATTATCAGGGGGATTACAGTAGAGCAACCCGAAATGTATTTCACCACCACTTACAGCCACTAAACCTATCCTTCCCATTCTCTCCCCTCCAACAAGTTCTGTATCTTTCTGTGTTATTCTTTGCCTGTAGATGGATTACAGTGTCAGCATACCTATATGCCCTCACTTGATACATTGAGAAAGGAGTAGCATATGGATTACAATACACATCTCCGGCCCCTATCCCATACTTCTACTGTTTTTTAATTTCCTTGCTGTATTTTTGAGTTTCTATTGTATTTTCTATTCTCTACTTTGCAGTTTTATTTCATCATTTTATTTTATTATGAGCAGAGCAATTGTGACAGAAATAATTTCCCTCAGGATCTCTGAATCGGAATATCATCCTATGCTCTAGTCCTATGGTCTACAGCAGTGGTTCCCAAAGTGGGGGTCGCGGGACGCCGAGGGGTGGGTCGCAAAATGATTTTCATAAATCACATACATTTTTGAAAAAAAAAATAAATAAATCAGCCATAGTTGTAAAAATTATAAAACATGGTAGTTCAAATTATAATTAGGGCCGGGACTTTAACACGTTAATTAAGATTAATTCATTACACAAAAATGAACAGGTTAAAACAATTGACGCATTTTAATGGCATCATCGGACGGCTCCGGAACAACATGACTGGATAAGATCGCCATTCACTGTAACCACTGCAAGTCATCTGTCAGCCGGCATGGAGGACGCACTGGTTGAGCTGTCGTGTGACCGCACTTTAAAGACAGATTTTAATTCGAAGACGCTTGCTGAGTTCTGGATTTCAGTCGAGAGGGAATATCCACAGCTGTCCAAGGCCACGATGGACGTACTGACGCCGTTTGGCTCCACATACCTGTGCGAAAAAACTTTCTCTGCACTGACGTATATTAAAAATAAATACAGATCACGTCTAAATGTGGAGGATGATCTCCGTGTGGCTGTCTCCGCAATTAAACCGAGAATTGACCTGCTGTGTTCCGCACATAGCGCGCATCCATCTCATTAGCTGAAATTTAGTTGCCAGCAACAATGTACATATGTTTACAACAGTTTGTGGATATTACCCTGAGATATTCTGTTCAAATGGAAATGAAAGTTATGTTATAGTAAAGTTAAGGTAAAGTTAATGTTAGGGATGGGCATAATTAATCGATGATCGATCATTGATCGTTAAGAAATGTGTCGATCAATTTATATTGTTATTGATCAAAAGGACGTTGTGTTGCATACTGTGAGTCTTGAAGCGGTGCGGTGATCGCGGCTTTAGTTCCCCGTGTCTGATCACTGTAATTCGGAGCGTGAATATCGGTTGAATATCAAATATATTTCTAACTTTAAAAAACACTTTAGTATTTTTTAAGACGATAGTCGCACATCCCTATAACTACGCCGTGAAGGTGAACCCTCCCGGACTCCGCTATTAACATGAACCGCTCCGCCGGAAGAGCCGCACATCCACACGCACCGGACACCAGAATACCAACACACATGTTTTACATTTGATTTTAAATAAAGTTGCCTGCAGTTATACGGTTAAATACGATTATTGATTAATGACCGATCGCGTACTGCGGTCAAGACAGCCGTCTCTCGGTTTCGCGTGGTCAAGTCAGCCGCTCCAACATTTTCAATATTTCCATAACTGACATTTTAGCAAAACGTTCAGCCTCATATCTGTTTTCTGACTAAGGTATTGCTTTTAGATAGTTCATGCAATTGTTTCTAAATGTGTGGCTCATCTTTTTGTCGCGAGCCTTTTCCGAGCGCCGGCTGCATATTGTATCGGCATATGTCGGCCTTTTTTCCCCTTTTTTCAAAACAGTTATACAGTTCAATGCCCACTTGTACTGCCTTGTTTGATTATTATTGGCCGATAAGTAGGCTACTTATTGTGATTGGAATACAGATGTGGTTGTAGCAGTATATCCCTCCCTCTCTCTCGGTCGCCCTTCTCCGGATGTGGATATACAGACATGTGGCCGTTTGAAAGCGTGCCGCTTTGTATGTGTTGTTGGTGGCCAATTGCCGAATTGGGGCGGAGTACTTAAGTAGTGGTTCCGCCCCTGCTTCCCCCTTGGCATCCCCATCTATGCTGCTTCCGGGTCAGGTGTTTGGCTGCACCGGCAACAGAGCAGCTGATGTGCCCCGGCGTATAGGTGCTCCGTGCCAGTTTCATTGTGGTGAGTGGTCTCTCTCTCTCTGTGTCGCTGTGATGGTTTGTAGGCCGCCAACGCTAGTGTGTTGCAGGTGTGAAGCCACTAGCTAGTCGGCCCTCTCGTTCCTTCCCTCCTCCCTCTGTGCGTCTGGGTGTGTGCGGGTGTCCGTGGCGGCCATAAGGTAGGTTAGGCGACTAATATAGTCGGAAGTGTATGGGGACCTGTTTATGATTTGTGTTATTCTTTACAGACGTACATTGAACGAACAAATCCCCACCGCTGCACGTGGCTGTAGAACAGCTGATCGGGAGCGCTGCTGCTTTGCCTCGCGACTTCTGTGTCGCTTCACGTTTAGTGTTTGCCGGTTGGTGGCGTCGGCCACTCCGGCCGTGCAACTTCCCCTCTAGGGGACCCATCGGGTTACCTATCGTTTTAGTGTGTTTGTCTATTGTTTTAACTAGCGTTCGTGGGTGGTGGGGGTATACTCCCCCCCCCACCCCGTTGTGGTTCGGAACCCATTCGTTTTTGTTGGTTTGTTTGGATTGCATGCTCCCTGAACGTTGTCATTTCTTTTATTAATTTAGATTTTGCTATTTTCGTTTTTGGAATTCATTTAATTGTGTTTTTTTCTTTACTGAGGAGTTTAAGTTGTCTGGAAACCTAATCCGTTTTGTTTCCATTTCTTTATTTCTTTTATTTCATTGGTTTGCTGTGTTGTATCTGTTTAGCAACGTGTCTTAGTGTTAATATAATTTCTCTTTTGTTATTTCTTAACTTAAGCATTTGCTTCCTCAGTGAATTTCTTTGTTTCTTTGACCGTTAAGGTTAGTTCCTTAATTAGTAGCTTATCTGTTATCTATATGGTTTTTGGGGTATTGTATATCTTCATATTGTTCTGATCCCTTTTCTTTGTCATCCCTTCAGTGCTGAGGATCGGTGGTGGTGCTGGTGGTCCGGGTGGTGGCTTCCCCCTCCCTCTCCTGTGTGTGTGTGCCACTTTGCCTGGGTGATTTAAGTACTGGTGTGTTTTGGGGAATGCCTGCCCCCCCTTTCACCAGTCCCTTCTCCATCTGGTACGCCTCAGCACGCAAGTGGGCTTTCCCTCCCCCTTTCCCCTTTTCTCGTGTGCTCAAGGTTTTAAAATGTTTCTTTTTTTGAATTGTTAAGAAAATAAAACTTGTATTGATTTATGTGAACCACGTCTCCGCTCCTGAGTATACGGACCTGTGTGCTTTACGCGTGTGATAATAGTTCTCTGGCTACACCCCAGAGTGGCGTTGTCGGTTATCCCTATTGAATAATCTAGTCCAGTTCCCTCGTTCCCCCCCCCCCCCCCCCCCCCCCCCGTCAACAATCCCGCCCGCCCCCCATCAACAATCGCGCACCGACAAATAACGATTAATCGATAATTGATCGATAATTCTAGCGATGATCGATCAAGGACATTTCTTAAAATGCCCATCCCTAGTTAATGTTATAGTAAAGTTAAAGTTAAGTTAAGTTTGCACATAATAGTTTGACAGTAATACTATGCCCTCCTGTGTACATATATCTTATTTTGACTGACGTATTCTGCTTTTATCAAACAGTAAATTTCTATATGTAAAATCATAACAGGCTGCTCTGTTCTTTTGTTCTTTTGTCTAAGCCCGTGTTTGGATGAGCCTAGTGCGTATGGCCTGTGCGCACATTTTTTTTTTTTTCAGTCACATCCGGGGATGGTGGGGGGTCGCCAGTCTCTGGCACCGTTATTTTGGGGGGTCGCGGGTTTAAAAGTTTGGGAACCCTTGGTCTACAGGGACATGCTATGTGGTAAAGCAAGCCTGCATACTAGTCCATGAAGAAATCTCCACTTCCATAGTAAGCTGTTGGTGAACACACCTGTAGGTTTTGTCGGGCGGCTACACACGCAAGATCACAACATAAATTGCCAAGCCGGTGAATGGACGCACACCATCCAGCCGCAACACATCGCTGCCTTAGCAGAAAGGGCATGGCATCTCAATGTAACATTGCATTTTCTTTAAATATATATAAAGATTGACCTTCTCATAGCAGTACGCCATCTATTTATTTATAAGACCTCCATACAGTGTAGTACAGACGTCAGTGAATTTGAGGTTTTGATAAACCAAACAGTGGGCTGGCGGTCCTGGGTTGCAATACACAAAACCTTTGGGGAGCCTCTCTCTCCTTTCCATTATGCATTTCTAACACACAACTTGGGCAGCCAGCATAGTTGAAGTTGGCAAGAAACCCACGTGTTGTGCCGTCCCCCTAAAGTTGGGCTTTGATAAGACCGTGTGGGCGCTAGTAATATGTCCCCTTGTGGTGCGACAGGGGAGCCCGCTGACGCTTTGACGTCTTCACAATCGCGTCTGCCGTCGAGAAATAAAGAAAGGGTGTAAGGGTCTTGGTGGACAGACGTACTGTACCGCTACATGACAGCATTCAGAGTGCATTCAATATGTTGCTTCGGTTCGATTTCTTGATTTATTTTTATTCTTTGCCGTTTGCTAAGGTCATCTCATTTCAAATGAGTTAGGATGTGTGGTTTACTATTGGCCATGTAGGCTATAATAGCTGATGCTTTTATCCAACGCAACTTACAAAGTTAATGAGTCATTAAGGAGCAGGTAGCCATCATGAGTTGTTGATCAGCCTATATATACGATGTGTTGCAATTAACCTTTTCCGCAGCTCGTAAAGGGGCGTAGATGTGTTCGTGAAATGATTACATTGTTATGAAAATGCAGATGTCTCTTCCACGCGGATGAAAATCTTGATTTCCCGTCAGTCCGTCGGCGCAGGCGGGACAGTGTTTGGACCAGGTTCTTTGACCCACGTGGAAGTGCTGGCGTCAGCAGTTTGCAGCTTCAAAGGCTGACTTCTATCTCAAAGGGAGCCATGACTCCATACAGGGACACACACACACCCACACCCACACACACCCACGCACACATACACACCCACACATTCTGCTCGCACACCACGATCCACACACTTGCTTAGATAAGCAAGCATTCGTAAGCACCTGTACACAGGCAACAAACACCTGCACACACACACACACACTCCTGAATTCAATCATCCCTCTCCGCCTACGTTCTCACTACTATACTGAACTTCATAAGCCGAATGTTTTCTCCCGTATTCCTCTTCTCTTTCTCTACACAGTGAAAGAAAATGTAAATGCAGGCAAGGGAAAAAAAAACGGCAGACCAACACAAAGGAGAAAGTTGTGAAAAGAAGAGAGGTGTGGCGAGATTTCGAGAGAGGAGCCCGAGAGAAGTGTTTCATCTGACAGGTGAGTGAATATCGATTGTCAAACGAGACGAGGAGTTTGCTTAGAGCGGGGGGGTGATTTAGGGATGAAAGAACATGGGCTTATTGACCTGTTCAGCAATTTACTGAGCTAGGAAACTTTTTTTTTTTTTTTTACCTAGCACTTATTTTGGCTTTCCTACGCCACACTTCTTGTTCTGCGATTGCCTGAATTCTCGATTCCTTCCTCCACAAGTTGCGATTCTCACCGTGAGCCACAGTGTTATGAATTTGAGACCTGTGATTTACAGTGACTTTAGAACAGCTAGGGGGCGTTGTTAGGCAAAAACGGTAACTAAAACGGTACTAAAACGGTAACTATGGACTACCTAGTAAGCATTCGCTCAATAAACATAAATGCAATAATTTATTGAAAACAAATCATCGTTCTTCCACAACGCAATAAAGTTCCTCAAGACGGCAACATGGTTGCCAAGCGATGGTTGCCAAGCTACGTAGGCTAGCACACAGACGAATTAATAGCAGAAAATATTTTTTCCAACGGCTTCGAGCCAATCGGGAATCAAGGACCGGAACTATCCGTGTTAATAAATTGCCATCGGTGGCGTCTCACTCCGGTACAGGAGTGAGGCGAACACGCGATGCGTCTGCGTGTGTGTGTGCATGTGCGGTACCCCTCGATGAATCCCATCCCAGCTCACCTTCTGCTCCCTACCTGGGCATCGTTTTGTTTGCCTGTTGTCGGGGGAGACGGCTTCACACGGACCTTCTCCGAGCCAAACATGTGAAGAGATCTTCGCCGTGGCGTCTCGGTATGTTTGTTTGTCTGTTTGTTGTGCTGTCTGTTTGCTTCTTAATGAGGCTGGGGGAGGAGGGGGGGGGGGGGGGGGGGTCATAGGCCACAGCAAAAAAGCGCTGTAGCAGGTATATAGGATGAGAGAAGGAGGCTGTGATTGATGTTGGCGTGCACCCGCGTGTCAAACGCTCACAGCTTTCAGTAAACACGCGGGGTCAAAGTGCGAGTGTGACTGCATTGATGTTCACGCTCACAGATGTAAGCAGTTCACCTCACCCCCGCACCCACTCCTCTCCCAACACACACACACGCAGACACACAAACAATCACAAGCGCGCGCACAAACACCGCAGGCATCCATCATCCTGTCCGTGCGATGCTGACGCTAATGATGGTTGACAGGCGAGTCTCTCTCTCTCTCTCTCTCTCTCTCTCTCTCTCTCTCTCTCTTCCCCCCCCCCCCCCCCCCCCCACTACTTATGTGTTTCAAATGTACTGCCGTCCATCTCCTTTTTTTGACCACTGCATTTTCTGTTTCAGAAGACCGGACCCCGTTACATACAAACGCGGCTTTCAACACGTTGTTTTAAACAGGGCAACAAGACGCCGCGGTTGCCTGCTCTATGTCCTTTGTTACAGCAGACTTTATATTTCAGCCTGTAGCACCATGAGACCAGCAACAGGCTTAACCTCACCTCTCTGTACCTCCCTTACCTTATACCTATAATAAGCCCACCGTGTGTATCCCGCCGCAGTCATTAGGCATTCTGGTGCGGAAGCGGCCCGTCCGAAGGGCTAATAGGCAGACAGACCTTGACCACGCAGGCCTTAATGCGATCACGATAAGCTCCAGCGGAGGTGACAGGACTCGCCGCCGAGAGCCGCCGTGACATTACTGGAGGAAGCTCCAGCTTATAGTTATAGTTTGGATGCAATTACAAATCACTTTAATTTGTGACCCCCCCCCCCCCACCACACACACACACACACACACACACACACACACACACAGTCTCCCCCCTCCCCAACACATTTTTTTGGTTCACTCAGCCAATAGTGTCGCGGAATGAGAAAGTCAATTAGTATGGAGCTTCCTGCGGATAATAAGAAAGGAGGAAATTAATGGATTTTGATCTATTTCCCCTCACTCGCTCGCTCTTTCTCTCACTTATCTTTCATTTATCCATTCCTTTTTCTACACATCCCCACCCCGGGTTTTGGTTTTCTGAAAGGCGTTCGGTCTCGATCGTCAATAAAGAAGAAAAAATAAATCTTCATCAAGCACTGCTGAATACAAACACTCAGTCATTTCAGATTAAAAGACTCACACGCGCGCTCACGCACACAGGCATGAAACAACATGCATGCATATGTGCGCGCATGCGCACACACACACGCAGTGAGCAAACAACATCATCTCATTTTGCCACTCTCTTCTCTGAGCTTACTCCTCTATCTAATGAAAATGTTAATTGAAACCAAGTCTGCCAGAAGATATGTAATTAAGTGTGTGTATCTGCCTGTCTATAAAAAAAAGTGTGTGTGTGTGCGCACACACTTGGCTCGAGCCTGCGAGTGTAATTCTAACTCTTCCTGACACGTACCTGTGTAACTGCATAGGATTGTTGTGTGTGTGTGTGCACGCAAATACATGTATGCGCGCAGATGTGTGTGTGTGGGCCTGTGTGCGTGTGTTTGGCTCCGTTGAGGTAGCTGAGGCTCAGCAGGGAAAGTCATTAATTTTTATCTGGTCTGACGCCTCAGCTGTAACGTCACAAATAATAGGGCCCCCCCACGAACCCACACACAACACACCGCTCATATTATGAAGACACACGACAGACATACAGACGGCACGACTCGCATACACACACAAACACAGACATGCTCCAGAGAAACATTCACAATTTAGCACCTGCCTTAAAATGCAATAACATACTCTGAACTCATCTAGTGGGAGGCTGTGTTTCGACGCTTGTGTGTTTCCAGACTGCACATTTTCCTCTAAAAACACGACTGATACGATTCCAATTACATAGGCAATAATACACTTATTATTACACTTACACCTATATTGTGGCGGTAGACCCTGCCGCACGACACCTAAATGACTTTGCCGGGGGTCCTCCGACACACAGGACACAGGTAGGATTGTTATACACCAGTTTATTGGCAAGTTGGCGAGATGGTACAAGGCCGAGCAGGTGTTACATGCTGACATGTCAGCGCTCTCTCCCTCAGTGTGTGTGTGTGGTGATGAGCTGGTTTATCCTGTGTGCCTTGATTACTCATGCACCACAGGTGTGTGTGTGTGTGTGTGTGTGTGTGTGTGTGTGTGTGTGTGTGCATGCGTGCGTGCAGCCTTACCCGGCCCCAGAGTCTCATCAGTCTGACTGGGGCCAGGTGAGGCGGCTTATACCAGCCATCAACCACACACACTACACATTAACCCCAACGCAAAAATTGAGGCTGGGGTTGAATCCCCAGCCGAAGCCTACTCCCTATACTCCATAGTTATATGCTCAAGCTACATTTTATACATGTGTATGGTTATTATTCTTTCACTTTATTGACAGATGGGGGCTGGATAGTGCAGTGGCTAGGGTTTTCGACTCTCAGCCAAAACGTATGAGGTTTGATCCCCAATAGTCTCGCATGGCCAGGTCCTATCTCCACACTTGGTTTTAGCACAGCGCTGGAGAAAGGTCTGGCTCTACTCACCATCATTCTGGTATAGAGGAAAAAAACACTGTCTTGTTTGTATTTCTTTAACCAATCACAATCATCTTGTGAAATGTAACATTTCGCTTACGTTGATGATAGATTGGTGGCAATTGTTGACTCCAATGTCAACCGGCTAGCGGCCGTCATCTACACAGGCATTACCACACAAGAGAAACTCCAACTTTGCGCTTGTCTTTAATGTCTTTGCAATGTGTGTGTATATTCAATTGAACGTTATCACAAGTACTCAAGCCTAGAAATAATTAATAATAATCGGACACACGCAAAATTAATCCCCCATATGTTTAATGGACTGTCCCTCACCCTCGTGGGCAAAGCTGACTGAAGTTTTGTTTCTCCAGAAGCCCTGAGTTGAACATAGGATGAGTCCATGATCAGTGTTGGCTGGCCAATAGAGGGCGCTAGGGCGCCCCGGTGGAAAGTTTTTTTAAAAATGTTCTTTTTAAAATAAACATTTTTAAAATAAACAATAACTACTTATTTTAAGTATGGGGGTGTGGTAAAATGCACAATAATATGTAATATATGAAATATAAATCATTATGTTTGGGGTAAAGCTTCCTGTTCATCCCCTCTGGTGTTGCGCTCTTCCGTTCTAGGGCACGAGAAAAAGCGCCAACGGAGTGCAGCAGCGCAGCCCATTGCAGACCCATTGCTGCCTGAAGATTATGCATAGCAACCTAAATTTAGCCAATCAGCGTCCTCGAATCTGATGCCTCTGGGGCGCTGAATTTAGCGCCCCAAGCCAGTGACGTAGAACATTTTGTTGTTTTGAGTGTAGAGTCTGGTGTGGAGGATTTATATCCTGCATCACAAACTTTCATTAAAATGTTGAATGCCCCCAAGCGGAATCAGACAACACAACCAAGGACACTGGTCAATGATGGACGTGAATTCAATACGATCTCTTCACCAGCTTCCATTTGAGAGGAGAACTTTGGTGGAAAAACAAAGGGAAAGAGCTTGGCCCTGATCAACCTGATATACATATTGCACAAAAGGCTCATGGTAAAGGTCAACTTTTTAATATTAAATTAATGAATGTAAATAATAAATAAATAAAAATAAAATATAAATAACTCAATATGAAATAATGACTGACTTTTCCACTAGTGTCCTGCAGTGTGCGTTACATTGTATTGGGATGGTTAGTCAAATTGACTGAATAAGGCACAGCCCCACCTTGAATATTTTTCACCAGCCGCCACTGTCAATGATGATAGCTAAACAATGATTAGTGTTTATATTTCATATCACACACCATATGCACTTTTTTATCCCTTACCAGCAGCCCCCCCCCCCCCAAGGAAAAAAACACAATTTGCGATGACCAAGGGCGTATCTCTGGTTTCAGCTGTGGAGGGGACGATGTGAGCGGAAGAGATGTGCAAAAGGAATTTTAGCACAAATATTAGAAATATTTGGGGTAGCCTTCTAGAGAATCAGATGATCCTGAACCCTGTTATTTACCAACCACCACAGCCTACAGGTGGGCCTTAATACAAATTACAACTTTTACTTATTTATTGCTTTATATACAACAGGGCCTCTCAGCCTTGGGGTCGCCCGATATCCAGATGAGATTGTGGGAAATTTAACTACTTAAAAAAATACTTGAAAAAAACTATGTTTTTCTTTTTTGAGGTTAGGATGTGGTTTAACTAAGGGTTTCCTGTTAGGGTTAGGTATTGATTTTTAGGGTTAGGTATTCCTATTGAGGTTAGGTTTTAGGGTTTGGTTCATGGTTCCATTGTTTGGTATAAGGGTTAGGTTTTAGGGTTTGGTTTATGGTTCTAAGGTTTAGTTATAGGGTGTGGTGTTTCGGTTAGGGTTTGGTTCAAGGGTTTCCAATTAGGGTTAGGGTTTCCAATTAGGTTTAGGGTTTCATATTAGGGTGAGGGTTTCATATTAGTGTTAGGGTTTCCAATTAGGGTTAGGGTTTCATGTTAGGGTTAGGGGTAATAACCAAGATGAGCCATCATGGACGTCGTTAGACCTGGGCATTCGGGGGTTTAGCCCCGGATCTTTTGGGAATAGCCCCGGATCTCTGTGCCGTGAACTAAAAAATTAACCCCCTCGTCGGTCGTCGGTCCGGGGTGTGTTACGATCGCGCGACGTCCATGTGAGCCATTCTTGAATAACTTTTGTTCTTTTTAGTTGGCTCCCTCCCCACTAATTCTGGGACGCCCGTTCAACCGGAACCAAACACGACGTTTCTACGTCAACCGGAAGTACCAGAAACCACTTCCGTACCAGATGCACAACTGAACGTCGCAATGACTCAGGACCAAGACTGGCGTGTTCAGCTTCCCCATAAACCACCCCAGACATCAGTGCTGAGTCTTTCCGTCCTTCCAAAAAACAGTTTTTAAAGAAAAAACTAACTACCATTCACTCTAATGTTAAAGGGTCTCATATTAGGGTTAGGGTTTCATGTTAGGGTTAGGGGTAATAACCAAAATGAGCCATTCCTGAATAACTTTTGTTCTGATGGTCGTAGAGACTTTTGAGTTGGCTCCGTCTCCACTAATTTGGGGACGCCCGTTCAAACGGAACCAAACACGACATTTCTACGTCAACCGGAAGTACCAAACATCACTTTCGTACCATACGCACGGCTGTATCTCCGGAACGGAAGGTCGCAATTACTCAGGACCAAGACCTCCAAGACCTTCAGCCTCCACATAAACCATCACACAGACATCGGTTCTGAATCTTTCCGACCTTCAGAAAGAAAGTTATTAAAGAATAACTAACTACCACTCACCCTAATGTTAAAGGGTGTCATGTTAGTGTTTCTGAACGGAAGGTCGCAATGACTCAGGACTAAGACTGCCGTGTTCAGGATCCCCATAAACCATCAGACAGACATCGGTTCTAAGTTTTTCCAACTTTCAGAAAAAAGCTATTGAAGAAAAACTAAAAAGAAAACCCTAATGTTAAAGTGTGTCATATTAGGTAAAAGGAAGGAAGTTGTTGATTGGCCGGTTCATTGCAAATCGGATGATGGGAGAGATTGCCGATTTGGCAGAGCCGTCGTTTCGCTTTGTAAGAGGACAGAGATGATTTAGTTCATTTTAACACTACACTGTGTGCACAATTATTAGGCAAGTGAGTATTTTGACCATGTCATCATTGTTATGCATATTTGCCAACTCCAAGCTGTATAAACTTGAATGCTTATTGGATTTAAGCATAACAGGTGATTCAATTCAATTCAATTTTATTTGTATAGCGCCAATTCATAACAGAAGTTATCTCAGGGCACTTTTCAAATGGAGCAGGTCTAGACCAAACTCCTAAATGATGTGTATTTGTGAAATGAGGGAGGGTGTGGCCTAAAGAGATCAACACCCTATATCAAGGTGTGCATAATTATTAGGCAGCTTCTTTTCCTCAGGCAAAATTGGCCAAAAAAGAGATTTAACTGACTCTGAAAAGTCAAAAATTGTAAAGAGTCTTTCAGAGGGATGCAGCACTCTTGAAATTGCTAAGATATTGGGGCGTGATTACAGAACCATCAAACGTTTTGTTGCAAATAGTCAACAGGGTCGCAAGAAACGTGTTGAGAAAAAAAGACGCAAATTAACTGCCAAAGATTTGAGAAGAATCAAACGTGAAGCTACCAGGAACCCATTATCCTCCAGTGCTGTCATATTCCAGAACTGCAACCTACCTGGAGTGGCCAGAAGTACAAGGTGTTCAGTGCTCAGAGACATGGCCAAGGTAAGGAAGGCTGAAACCCGACCACCACTGAACAAGACACATAAGTTGAAACGTCAAGACTGGGCCAAGAAATATCTGAAGACAGATTTTTCAAAGGTTGTATGGACTGATGAGATGAGAGTGACTCTTGACGGACCAGATGGATGGGCCCGTGGCTGGATCAGTAACGGGCACATAGCTCCACTTCGACTCAGATGCCAGCAAGGTGGAGGTGGGGTACTGGTATGGGCTGGTATTATTAAAGATGAGCTAGTTGGACCTTTTCGGGTTGAAGATGGACTCAATATCAACTCCCAAACCTACTGCCAGTTTTTAGAAGACACTTTCTTCAAGCAGTGGTACAGGAAAAAGTCTGCATCTTTCAAGAAGACCATGATGTTTATGCAGGACAATGCTCCATCGCATGCATCGAAGTACTCCACTGCGTGGCTAGCCAGTAAAGGCCTTAAAGATGAAAGAAGAATGACATGGCCCCCTTCCTCACCTGACCTAAACCCTATTGAGAACTTGTGGGCCCTTCTTAAACGGGAGATTTACAGTGAAGGAAAACAGTACACCACTCTGAACAGTGTCTGGGAGGCTGTGGTTGCTGCTGCACAAAAAGTTGATCGTCAACAGATCAAGAACCTGACAGACTCCATGAATGGAAGGCTTGTGACTTATTGAGAAGAAGGGTGGATATATTGGTCACCGTTTCTTTTTTTGTTGAAATGTCAGAAATGTTTATTTGTAAATTTTGAGTTGTTTGTTTATTATTCTCACTTTAACAGATGAAAATAAACAAGTGAGATGGTTGCCCAATAATTGTGCACACAGATATTCTCCTAAGAAAGCCAAAACCTCACTTGTACTTTCTTAAATATTCAGGTTTGAGGTTTATTAACATTTTGGATTGACCGAGAGCACTGTAGTTGTTCAATAATAAAATGAATCCTCAAAAATACAACTTGCCTAATAATTGTGCACACAGTGTGTCTCTAAAAATACATTTTCAGTTTGATTGCAATGGACAATTTACTGGTTTCATGACATTGCTGGGGACATGTGTCTAGGTCCCTACTAAAAACTACGCCTATGACGACGGTTATGAGCTCAACCGTACGGTAGGCATCACATGCAATTATCGTCACAGCCCTTCTGACTCTAAGAATAAAGTGTTACAGCCCTAACCCTAAACCTAACCCTTAGGGCTAACCCTAACCCTGTGTTACAAAAACATTTGCCTGTGTGTGTGTCTGTGTGGGTTGGGGGGGGCACTACACATTCTCACAGCATGCAGCTTTCACTCTCTCCATTTTTCTTCCATCTTTTTACATGCTATTTCAGGTGCTGACATTTAGCTAAATCCCCCTTTTTGAGTCAGTGATATCTTTCACATGTTTGGCACTGATTAAAGTCACTGATAAAAATGTGGAGATTGAGGTAAAGAGAGTTCTAAAGCTGATAGGCCAGGCTTTCTAAAATCTTCAAAAACTCCTGGGGCTTATTCACAGAGTCTGAAGAGAAATTAAAGCGCTATCTTAACCATGGATAAGTTACTTATATGTCTGATCCGTTTTCCATCAGCTTTGGAGCCAGACATGGTAGAAATAAGAGCAACGCATATTCATATTGGAATCATATTTTGGGAAAGTCGACATACTTTACTGTCATTATTTGCCTCTCCCTCTACTTTACTATACTCCGTTTCCTTTATCTCCTCTGTAAAGTTCTCTAGCAGGAACTGGTACTAGCAGGCATGAACACAAAACCATGACAATGAGACAGATAATTGTAATTAAAGTTCAGTGTACTTTGTAAACTGGTAAGGTCAAAACCCGGAGATGAGTCACTCAGGCAAACAAATCCAACAAGGGGCAGGCAGGGAATCCAAAACCAGGAGATCAGTCACTCAGTCAAACAAGTCCGACAAGGGGCAGGCAGGGAATCCAAGGTCCAGAAACCACGCAGGTCAGGATAAACAGAAATTTAAGCTGTGTCTCAATTCAGGGGCTGCATCCTTCAAAGGCTGCATTTGAAGACCGAATGCGTCACCGTGGCGCAACAAGGCTGTCCCAACTGACGGCTCCTCCAAATGCGGCCTAGAAATGCGGCCTTCTTTTCCCGATTTCGAAGGACCCAACGGATGGCTCCTTCGTGGCGAAACCTATTTGCGCAATGCATCTACCCAAGATGCATTGTGCACTGGTGATGACTGGATTTTTTCTGGATTACACTTTTTTAAATCATTTTTTTTATATGAATGTAAGGTTACTATTTTTTACTTGTGCTTCTATCCACAAACAAATTCTATCCACACAGATATTTCACAATCCACAAATACATATTTTTCACTTCACTTGTTTCTTGTAAAATGATATCCACACTCACGGTCACACATTTGTGGATTGCATAGCTCTTGTGAGTTGCTTAATTTTGTCTGTGGATTTTTGTCCAATATGTCCCACTGCTGATCCGGAAAATGTGGATGCGTTAATATGCCAATTTATATTTATACTGTAACGGGCTGTGTATACACTGTGGTTGTTTGTGTTCAGTTAGGTTGTACTGCAGTGTATGGGTTGCGGGAGGTCTGAGGGGTGGCGCCGTCAGAGGCTGTGAAGCCTGTTAGTCAGGACGGTTGCCATGGCAACGGGGTGTGTGAGAGCGCCTGTTGTTGTGGGGCTCCGGTGAGTGAGAGTTGGGAGAGACTTGGAGAGTTAATGTCGATAGCGATATCTGCCTGTTTTTATTGTTTTGGCGTTGGCTACGGCCTACAGTAGCTACCTACAATACTTGCCAATACGTTTTTATTGGATTTGAATATGTGTTCCCCACAGAAAATAACCACATAACTTCAGTTACTATTGCAACACTAGGGCGAGAGGGACATGATTTTCTTTTTCCTAGGATGGCTTAGTCCAAACAAGAAGGAGTCTACTGAGGGAAGCCACAGCGAGGTCAGCAGTCAGAGGGTGGAATGAAGCACCTGTCAACCATATCAACCAAGTCAAGTGCATAAAACTGGCCTGTATGTGATGGTGGCTCTTTTAAATTAAAACATATATTATCTGAGATCAACTAGGTAGTAGCCTACAGCAGCTACTATACCCAACTGTACTGAATTTGAAAATTAACATAATAGTTATTGGCTTGCCAATAACTATTGTGTTAATTTTCAAATTATGTTAATTTTCAAATATATACCCAACTGTACTGAATTTTCAAATTAACATAATAGTTATTGGCTTGCCAATAACTATTATGTGTTCAAAAACACTCAAAAGAAAACACGCATTAAAACTTGGTGTTCTACCAAAACTTCTAACGTGATTGACGTGCCCAGCGTTATTTCTCTCACGTCTCTTTCTCTTCCGCGTTCGAACTCTCACCCCGACCTCTGATTGGTTCTTACTCCAAGTACATGAATCCAAACTAACACATTTTGTAATGCATGTAAACATTATTTAAACATATTTAGCATGTATAAAAACACGTATGGAAGTAAAATAAACAAAATAAAATAATATAATAAAATAATAAAAATAGATAAAAAAATAGAGTTAAGTAAATACCCCAAATTACCATAGGGCTACATACACATGCAATTGTACCCATATATGTTGTCAAAGTGCCAGGAAGGTTGAGCTGGCATTTGGCCAGGGTCGGGACAATCTGGGCAATGATGTGAGTGAACGCAAGTGTGAAGAAATACAGGGAAATGATCCAGGTAAAGCACCCACTGGATGGATTTGCAAAGAACAAGCGAGACCTGTAATGTATGTACATTTTCAGATTGTTTCCGTGGAAACAAATTACAGAAAAGGCCAAGGCTTTACGTGTGACTTAGAGTTTTACCCTTTTATTTTTACTGTCACGACAAAAAAACGTAATTAACAATGACAATGTATATTAATTACAATGTTCATCTCAAACTCTTAACATTTGGCTCTCTGGTGCTTTTCTTTTGGGGTCTGAGTATAAAGCTGGTAATTTGCACAGGAAAATCCTGTCAAAACACTCTACTGCAATCCCATAGACTTCTAAACTGTACTCTAAATTAGTCATGTAATAACTGTAGACATAAAATACGTAAAAAACGTAAAATAATTTCTCTGGAATTGTATTAATGAAATAAATTAGATGGCGATCCTCAGATTTCTGTTTTGGCCAAAATATGGTAGGATTAAGACCAAGAACAACAACCTCTGCAATTTTTTTGTCATCTTTTCCTTCAACCCTAATCTTTTTCTCAATTGCCGTCCTAGTTTATCATCCTCTGGGTTGAATGGACAACAAACAGCATGTCCGTGAGCCTGGCAGGCTATCCTATGGAACATGTGATCTATTGAATGTGCTGTAAATAAGTGGCAAATCGACACGAGATGTGTGTGCACCCGCAGCATTCACATCTTGCCTTTCTGGGAATGTCATGTCATGTTCGAACACACTGTAGCAGGATATGTTCCAGCTAAAGGGCTAAAAGTGTGAAAGGAGGAGAAAATTGCCACCATTGCCTGAAAAACTGGCACTAGCTGGCAATGTCCTGTGTTTATGGGTGAAAGGGGCTATGTATCAAAATTGCATGCGCTCCAGAGATTTATGTGGAACTTTTGTCCCCTTTCCCGCAAAGTGTAACCCTTTTTTCATTTCTCACCACTGAGGACATTTTGTCTCTCTGCGATGATGTCATTACACGAAATTCTGAATATTTACTCAATAGGGTCATTAATACATCTCAATCTTTAACTGCCCCCCCCCCCCCCCCCCCCCCGCCTTCCCCACTGGGACTCATTCTTGCTCCCCGCAATACCTACAGTCTGCATATTCCCCTATTATTCTCCCACACGCTTTTTCTCCCCCCTCGATCGCGAGTAGTTAATCAAGGAGTCTTAGACGCCACGGCCTACATTACTGCCAACATTACTGCCTTGTTCAATATGCCTTGCCTCACATAACTTTATCGTCCAGCCGGGGAAACCAAACGTTGGAACGGCTTTAAAAAAAATAAGTGGAAGATTTGTCCTTTTGCTGCCACACATATATTCTCCATTAGATTGAGCCGTAACATGATATTGGCAGCAATTAGGCTCTGAATTGAGGTTGCGGCAGTGGCATTACGGCGGAAGTATTAGTGATGGGGGCTGGTGAATGGTGGCCAAGGTGAGGACCGCCCCAGAGAGACCTCCATGACCCATGGACAGAGCGGGAGCAGAAGAAGAAGAAGAAGAAGAAGAAACAGCGGTGCCAGAGAATGACACTAGGATTCAGAGCCTACGGTGACAGCCATCTTGCTGGTGAAATGATGGTTTGTGTGGATGTTGATGCTGCAACTCTACTGGAAACACATACTGGTTTTCATTCATTCATTGTTTATTAGTTCTGCTGTGTGTCTCTTGAGGTTGTGATATAGTTCTGATCCAGATATGCAGGTCTGTACCTACTGTATGTATTGGCTGGTCACTGGCCTACTGTCCTTATAACATTGAAATGAACCACAAATGTTGCCTACACACATTTCACCCCTGTTTGGATTTAATATTGTTTGTTTTCTACTTTCCAGTATAGATGACTTACTTTTTGGCTGGCGATTGGGTAGTTTATATTTAATGGGGGAAGGATGAGAACACGCTTGTCCTGTACTGATAATCATAATAAACTTTATCATCCAAAAGCCTTATACTTTTTTACTGCTGATGGCAAGCATCGAAGCTAAAAGCGTGTATTGTTTCTCACACATCTTCATTACATCTCGCCTGGGTTCAATGCTATATTCCCTCAGTTATAATAGTGCCCAATAAATAACAATATAGAACCCAATTATGGAAATAAAAAAATGGTTCAAAATGTATCTAATGTATAAGGATTTGAGTTGTACAGTGAGAGTATTGGTTGGATTGCTAAATGAACAGAAGTCAGACAAGCGGCTTACCATCATTTAAAGAAAACCTACACCTGCTTCAGAATATATGTGCTGTGACCTTGATTGAGGTACAAAAGACTTGACCACACTCAATTACATGTATAACAGGAAATACATTTGCATCAATATAAGCAGCCGTGCAGGTTGTTAAAACCCCATCCATTAAATTTATTGACTAGAATCCATTGGTACAGTTATGTTGCAGGTCAGTGCTGTTGCGTGACACGTGGATTCAAGCAGCAGCGGCAACAGCAGCAGCTGTCATCATGTGTGTCTATGGGATGAGGGTGGTCTAGTGGATCGTCTCGTGGTTAGGGAATTAGACACTCGGCCTGAAGTATTCTGGGATTGATGGGTCCTTCTTTGTCTGCAGTCCTTGAGGAAGATGCCTAACTCCTTACCTGCTCATCAATGACTAAAAAAACGAAAAAATCACAGCATGCCACAGCAATAGTAAAAAATAATAGCAGTAAATAGTATGATAGGTATTGGGGCATAAACTCCATCCAGCCCGATGCTACGTCAAATGCGGAGAACGGTGGAGAAACATCCAAGCGATGTGCACACAGCAGGGGCCAGATGAATAAACGGTGCTGTGCGGAGAAATAAAATATCAACGCCGCGCCTGACTCGCGCGCGCGACATCCGCTTCCCGTACGCTGCCGTCGAACAGGCCGACGCTAAAGCGTTTTTCCAAATGTAATTGGTGCGATCGACGTTTCCGCTAACATTGTCGCTAACAATTGTCGGGTACTTTCCCTTCGTATTCTAAACGAATGAAGCAAACGGTCACGATTCTGGAAGAGTAAACAGTTCAGAAATCCAGATAATTACGGGCGTTCCTGGAACCATGTTTGGTCAATTATGGGAATTGACCGGTGTGTGGACATCTAAGCTCGTTCACGTGCGCGCAATCTCAGGACAATCGGTGTGTATAAACAGAAAACCCCCGTACCGTTGTTTGAACGTCTCGGAAAAACTCTCCGCGTACACAGATTTCCAATTTGCTCGCCAAGCATTCGTTTGCGCAGACACCTACGCAGTGTTCTTCTTCTGCGTGTGGCCCCCGGAACAGCAGCGTGTTGAGGTGGCTTCACTCGGCCTCCAGCGACTCCTATCAGTTCACGTTCCCCACCTCCGCCTCCGCTACAGCTGTACAGATCTGCCGTTACATACATAAATACATGGGGGGGGCATGTACTACTTGCCTGTGTAATGCTCTTAGCAGCGTGTTAACTCTCTCGCCTCGCTCGATCCTGAAATAATTCTCCCCCGCAGAGGAACACACACACGCGGGCATGTAAATCGACCAGGCGTGAAGAAGCTGACGGATGAATACGCAACTTAGAGACCGCCAACAAAACATCCAGGGACATTAAAACAAGCGTGTATTTAGGAGTAAAAAAAAAAAGTGTGTGTGTGTGTGTGGGGGGGGGGGGGGGACATATCCAGCTTTATCCGACTCACTGGCACATTAGCACACATGCACACACATACGCACACGCTTAATAGGGCTTGTAGGAGTCATGGCTAATCGAGATAAGGTTCTGCCGACGCCATTGAAGCGGGTGGGTTTGGGGGCAGACATCGTCGGGGCGACGGCGTCGGGCGGCATCTACCTGCCTCCGCGGAGGACATTTGAAGTCAAAAGTGTTATTAGTGGAGAGAAGATCAAAGGTTCGCCGCCAGCCATGCGCTCACTATCTCCTTTTTTTTCTCTCCTCCCTCTTTTTTTAACTTTCCTGCCTTGGCGCTTTCTTGAGCTTTCTTGCTTTCTCAGCCATAACTCCCAACTCCTTCCGCCCCACCACACACACACACACACACACACACCCACACCCACAAACAAACAAACAAACAAACATACGTTGCAGAAATTTAAGGACGTGCCAATTGATGATGTAGCGAGACGTGCGTTAAGTAGGTTATGATGTGAGATGGACATGATTTGTTCCTTGAAGGGTCGAACCGGTTGTTTCTTCTTGCCTCTTGTAGGCTACCTGTGCCATGTGAACAAGTCAGCTGTGATACCTTAAAGGACAATACCGGTCTGGGCGATCAAACCTATCGTAGCCGTCTCTCCTGGCTTCATTCACACATCCATCACCAATAATAGCAAAATGACTTCTTTGTACTGATTCAGCCCGAAGAGCATTGAGCCCACCTGCCACAAATGTAAACAATAGTGTGATCAAATATTTTGTGAAGTACTTGTATGGCAATTCACTGATATTTTGTCCACAAACTCCGTCCTGACCGATGCGAATGCATTTGAAAAGACGAAAGTGCTATATTGCATTGTTTACATCATAGCAGGCGCGCACACGCTAAATATTCTTTGACAAAATCGAGCAAATTACATTGGTAATGGATGTTTTAGTGAAGCCAGGAGAGACGGCTACGATGATGATCACCCAGAGCGGTATTATCCTTTAAATATACACCTATGAGTCACAGAGCTAACAGTTAACTCACTGAGATACCTTCCCTGGCCATACAGAATAGAATAATAGAACAGCCCTTTGTAATTTCCAGATTCACAATCTTGCTTATATCATGCAGAACTACAAAGGCATCACTGTTAAATTATATATATTGTTGTTTTCTTGCATTATCTTGGAGGCTTATTGGCATTGATGATGTGGCACAACTTTGAAGACAGCAGATATGGTTTTATTTTCTTTATGTGTCTTCATAGATAGCATGTCATAAGTGTGTGTGCATGTGTGTGTGCGTGTGCACACTTGCTTCATAGGTTACTGCAAGTGTAATTGCAAGTTGAAGTTGTGCATCCAGTTCACTTTCTCTTCCTTGTTTAATCTTCCATTAAAATAACGCAACTCAAAGCCCCAGGCAATTATCAATGACATTTAAGAGGGGAAAAAACAGATTGAAATGAAACTTGAATACAGAAAATATAGGAAAACCATTAACTTTAAAGTCCATGCTTCTGCCTTCACCTAATTATTTTAATAATTATACTGCAATGCACTATGTTGACTGGACAATACTAAATTGGACAATACTAAAACACAAATCCATAATTGAAATAAAATATATATATGAAGTAAAAAACAACAACAATCTGATGCACATTTCACAGACCATCCCTACCATTATGTCTGTGGAATAATTGTACTTACTTCTGTTGAACTTTCATGATGTTTGGTGTCCATGCTGTGCAGTGATCCCCAGGTCCCTCGTCTATCCTCCTCGTGTCATCTCTAGGTTGAGGTATTGCTCCTCAGCTCCACTCCTCCCCCAGAGCACTCCTGTCCCTTCTGATATGGCCCATGATGGAGAGTCACACACACACACACACACACACACTTGCACCTAAACACACACACACACACACACACACACACACACACACACACACACACACACACACACACACAAGCACAGGGGAGGGTGGACAGAAGGAGGTAAAACCTGATGACAGGTGCTGTTGTCCAGGGATGAAGGGGGAGGACGGGGGGGGAGGAGGAGGGTGGTCAGGGGAGGAGGGGGGGGGGAGACAGATGAAGATGATAAAGGTGCAGTACAAAAGGGAATGTCCAGTAGTGACAGATAGGTTTAGGGAGAGATTGAAAAAGAAAGCGTGTGCGTGTGTGTGTGTGTGTGTGTGGGGTGATACAGAAATACATTGGGGCATAGCTGTGGGTTTACTGCTGTCTCTCCTTCGATCAGCCTCGTCTGGCTTCCCTACTGTACATTCTCCACAATATGAACATTAGCGTAATGGAAAAGGATGTGTCGTGTGTAAAGGGCTGTGTATATATATGTGTGTGTCTTTGTTGGAATGTTGAATGTGTGTGTGTGTGTGTGTGCTCTTTGTGTGTGTGTGTGTGTGTGTGTGTGGGTGTGTGTGTGACTGCTGTGGTAATGAATAAGGATGTGCAGTGTGGATGTGGTCGTTAATCACTGGCGGTGCTGGCAGCAAACAGATAAGCAGATTGATCCAAGGCCACTGTGGGAATGCCGCCTGGCACTGGCCCATTTATTCCATGCACACACGTGTGCATAAACACTCACATGCACGCACGCACACACACACACACACACACACACACACATGAACGCGCACGCAGGCACACACAAACTCACGTATGCAAACAGACGCGTGCGTGCGTGTGCACACACCCACACACACACACACACACACACACACACATATATGAACTCACGCACAAGCAGATGCACACACCCACACAAACAAACACACACAGTAACAGAGGAACATATTGTCACAGTGAGGCCATGGAAGGGCCCACTAAAGTGCCTGGTGACACAGGATCATCTCCCTGCTGCTTCACTAATGGTTTATGTCTGTGTGCGCTACTCTGTGGTGATTTCAAAAGAGAGGGCGCAGTAGGAGTAGACGAAGAGGAGGAGGAGGAATGACGAAGGCAGCTCAAGTCTTGACAACATCTGCAACCACTCCATGACTGCTCACCTGGAAATCCCAGCTTGGCATATGTGATTAAACACACCCGCATGGGTACGCAAACACACACACACACACACACACACCCACACACACACACACACACATGCAAATCTGAAATCCATATGTATGGAGACACACACACACATGCACACAAACACACACTCATGCATGCATACATGCACACACACTCACACACACAGCCATGCACACAAAAGACGGGTACATTCAGTCAACCATAAATACCACATTGAACTGGAAGTACAGCTTGGATGGATACAGGGGAAGAGGGGTTGTGGATGCCTTCTGTATGGATAGATGGATGGATAGATGGATGGATGGATGAGTAGATGGATGGATGGGTGGGTGGGTGGGTGGTTTGAGGTTTTTGTGGAAAATTGGATAAACAGATTGACGGATGGGCTGCAAAAGAAGGTGAAGAACGGCGGAGACAGAGTAAGAGAGTACAGGACACGCTTGAGTACGGTGTGTCAGCTCAGCCGGCCCTCTGGGGAGAGAGGGAGGTCAGGGGTCAAACTCTGTAGTGGCGCTTTGCAGTGCCTTCCATCACACGGCCACTCGGCTGAGGAGAAATTGGGAAAATATTTGAGAAAAAGTTAAATCAGCAGCTCTACACCCCATTATTGTCTTTGTGTCTTCACTTAGAGCTAAATTTGATGTTTTTTTGTTTCATGGGGAATTCATTAGTCAGTATTAAAACTGTTTTAGTAGTCACTGCCCAGCCTAATAGAGAAAGTACAATAGTGAGATACTTTGCATATGCTGATTTTGAATGGAGGTGGACTGATATTAACGATAAACAAGACAAACGTTACATTACAAATATCCTGCAATATGAGTGAAATGACAAATGCCTGGTAGTCGAAAGAGAATATAACCAGGAATAGTTTGAGTTTTGTCACATACCAATATAGAGGGGATGCAAATGATACACCATAAACAATAATTAGTCTAAAGGGAATCCATTTTAAGAAGACATGTAAACGTGAGATTTAAAGGGCCCCTATTTTTTTAGTATGAATAGCCATTACAAGCCGTGTCATGTGACATGGCCACCTAATCACTATTGTCATGTGACTACCCTCTAGTGACATCACAAGTGGGAGTGTCCACCCAGATATATGATAATTAGATCAGTGTAAGAGCCTACCCAATGGACTGTACCAACTGGTAGGTATGGTATGGTATCTATCCATCATACATCTGGGCGGACAATCCCACCTTGTGATGTCACTAGAGGGTAGTGACATCACAATTTAATTTAAAAGGCTTGTAATTGCGAATCACCACCTTGCGGTAAAATAGGCACCCTTTACATTGTTATATTTACATATATAGAGTCCTTTGGATGAGACGTTAAACCGATGTCCTGACTCCCCATGGTCCCTAAAGATCGCATGGCACTCCTCGCAAGAGTAGGGGTGCTAACCCCAGTGTCCTGGCCAAATTCCCAACATGGCCTGGCCAAATTACCAACATGACCACCTAATCATTCCCCGCACTCTAATTGGATTGCATCATTCCTCACCTCTCCACTGTAAGAGACATTGTGTGGTCAGCGTTCTGGCATTACTCAGGTGGGTGCTACACACTGGTAGTGGATGGGGTGTCATATCCCCCACACACACTCACTATGTAAAGCACTTTGGGTGTCTTGAAAAACGCTATATAAATACAATAAATTATTAAATTGGTAATTGAGCTGAAACTACAATATTGCTAGGAGAAGAAGTATTTTAATTTTAATAGCAGTACAAACTTGTGTTGGTGTAATGCAATTCAGCTGAGCCCAAATAAAGGAATCTGGGCTCGTCTTTTAACAAATTGCTCCCCTTAATAAGTTCTCCCTATACTGATTGTGGTCTAAAATAAAATAAATAAACACATAATCACAGACACCTAAACAAGATTTCTGTAAAGTGTCATTGCACTCTGATATTGTCCATGCATAAATTAACAGTTATGGTTGCTACTTGTGCTTAACTACAATACTGTGAACTACACAATTAACACTGTCAACATTTTTGGCTTACTCTTTTTTTTACTCCAATCCACATTGTTCTCTAATCCTGATCCCTTGTTGCAGGCCAGACATCTTAGAAGTCTCTGAGTTATAGTAGTCGTTCTATAGTGATCCGCTTACCCTCGCTTCTTACCTCTCCAGATGTTTCCTCAATCACCTTTGTACGCACTGTCTCAAAATAGTAAATGGAAGAGACCGAGGGTGAGGGTGTATCAGTGTGTCCTACATAGGAAGTGCTTTGGACTATGTCAGTAGATATATGCTTTGGTTGTGATTTGTCACAGTGTGAATACATGTAGCGTGTATCACAAGTATCTCTGGTATGAGCCATAATGTGCGGCTCTGAGCCCGTTTTTGTCCTCAACTTACAACAATCTGATCAGTAATCAGTATTGATGAGTCAACTTCCTCAAACATCTTTGTTAAAAGATATATTGTGGCAGGTTTGATTTCTGTTGAAGGCACTGAACATGCACAGGGCTTTGTTTTGCTTCCTCTTCCTTTGCGGTTGCTTAATAAAAAGTAAAATTAGTAAATCAATTCTAAGAAGGGATTTAAACTAAATCCACATGATTCTCTGTCTTGTTTTAATTGGTTTTTAGACATCAATGGGAGTAAAAACGGCAGGAGATAAAACGTGTCTTTTGAGAACGACAACAACAAAAGATTTGAGGGATTGTTGCTGGCCTTGTCCCTTAAACATTTAAATGAAAGTACTTTAGCAGATTTTCCTTTTTCTTGGTTTGTATTAGTCCTTTTTTATGGATTATGTAGTTCCTCCACTATAGAGAACAAACAAAATGGTCAGATCATAACACATTTTCTGTCACCTGAGTGGTTGACTGTCTTTGCTTTGTGTCTAGTTTAGGATCATTAACTTTATTTATCGAGGACGTTCCCAAACAAAGCAAGCAAAGAAAGCACAATATTGTAAAGGCAGCAGTGATATCATGTACAACTGAAGAGAAACATAAGCTGCTCTTGTTTCTCTGACATCACATAAAGGCCAAGTAACATACTGTATAACAGCATTCAAAATCATCATAAAATGTGCAAAGAGGATGATTCATTATAGAAGATGATTCATAAGTTCATTAACTCAGTGGGAAACATATATTGTATATATACACCTAAATAAACACACAAACATAAATATACAAATATAGACAATAGGGGTGAAAGTGTCATAATATCAATACCGACTGAGTATCGGGTGACTTTAAAGTCCCTGTAAAGCAAAATTCAGAGATTTGTTTTTAAACACTAATCCAACATCATACATGTTGGATTCTGGCTCTTTTGGCTCAAACATGTACGGCTGCACAAGTCCAATCTCTGAACCCAATCAGCTACCGGCTGGTGACAATTTAGCCTCTGGGGGCAAGGGCCAATATTTCTGGCAGACTGGTGAAGCCAGCGGATATCCGGTATCCGGGCCAAGACTTCCTCTTCCGTGTGCCGGTCATTGTTTAAAGTCCAATTTGTTGGGGTTAAGAGACAACGCCTACGATCGGAGTAGCCTTTCCACAAGTAGCTAATAAAAAGCTCAAACATCGTCAGACGATAGCCGATGGGTTCCCAGATTGCATTTCAGCCGATGGGTTCTGCCTCTTTTGCTCTCCACACGGACTGTTTACCCAGATATCAACAGTCAGTTTTAATCTGTATTACAGTCCATTTGCGTTACATCCACAGCAGAGCTAGGATGCACTTCTAAACAGTGATTTGAATGTTATATCCATTGATGGAAATGAAACATGATGTATCCAGTTGAATTGTGTTTTAGTTAGGCTATTGTTTAGGGCAGGGCAGGTTACTATGTAATTCGCCGATCGTGTATAAATATTGACCAAGCGATGGCGCTATAGAGAGGAGTGCTGCTGGCCGACCGTCTCCTGGGCAGGGAGACACTGCTAGACACACGGGACTCATACCGGCAAGGCCGGATTAACCATATGGGCTACTGGACAATTGCCCAGGGGCCCACGACATCTAAAGGGCCCAGGGCAGTGAGGGCACAAGCAACATATCTGGTTATCTCTCGCTTCTATGTTAAACTGTCCGCCGGAGCCGTTGCGCTGCACCTATACAGTCTATGCGCTGCACATAATCCCTGCCCCTGGCTGCCTGGGACTGTGATCGTGAGCTGAGACCCTCTCCTCATTGGTCAGCCCATATGAGGCAGGTCAAAGGTGATGCCAATCAACGTGCACTGAGCAGGTTGCGTGACGTCAAGCGCCTCGACACAACTCAAAAAATGAAAACATGGAGAAGCTGAGTGGGAGCACAAAACGGAATTTAAAAAAGGAATCAGAAACGCAGAAAATGTAAAGTATTGTGGCGATCACGGCCATGCCCCCTATGGGGGTCCTGCGCAAGGGGTTCTGGGGGGTGCACCCTGGTGGGGGTTTGGACGTTATCGGCGCCCCGGGATCACCTTGGGGTTGGTGGTTGGGGAGTTATTATTGTGTGTCATTGTGTGTGTGTTCCCGTATGTGCAGTGTTTTCATGACCGTGAGAGTGTTAGTTGTGTTTGTCAGGTGTGCCGTGGTTCTGTGTGAGTGGGTGTGTCTAAATAAAGGCAACTCCCGGGGTCGTGCGGTGTATGGGGCACGGGAGTTGCGTGAGCATCTAAACCTGGGCTCCTGTCTCACTCCTTCCTTGCCGTCGCCACAGTATATACCGAAAATAGGTAATTTCTTCACTACAGTTAGCGTTACCAACTATTCTGCTAAGGCATCTTCCGTCAACGAGGACAGCTCAGCTAGCCAGGACATTTCTTCACTGCCGGCGCAAGCTAATGTTCACAGCCCAGAGAGCGAAGAGCCGACAGATCTGGAAGGTTCCTTGTCAGACGAACTTATTCAGTTCAAGCACTTTGTGCAGAATGAGACTTCACCTGTACAGCTGCTGCAAGATCTTGAGAGACATGGACTTAAGACAATGTTTCCAAATGTTTATGTTGCACTAAGACTGTTTTTAACCTTGCCTGTGTCTAACTGCGAAGGTGAGAGTTTGTTTTCTGTTTTGAAACAAGTAAAAAATGAGCTGAGGACCAAAATGTCACAGACACGGCTCTCTGCACTTTCTCTCTTGGCCATCGAACATGAACTCGTTAGTGCACATTCAAAGTTCAGAAAAATACCAGTGTAAGATGTGTTTGCCAAATGAAATAAAGCATTTCAAATTTAAACATGCACTTCCCCATTATTTAGAATTCAAATAGTGTATTTTGCCAGATTATGTAGCATTTATTTTTGTCTTGTCTAATTGAGAGAAATTGACAGATTTCCAAATGTTTATCTTGCACTAAAATGTTTAACCCTTGCCTGTCTTGCAGATGGTACTGCATTTTATTTATTTTTTCCTTGTGGTGCCTCCATGAAAATGCTGTAAATTGTTTATTGTTGTTGACAGAAAACAGGCAGATTTCAAAATGTTTATATTGCACTATAACTTGATTGTCCTGTTGAATTCTGAGGTGACGGTGATTTCTGTTTAAAATGAGCTGAGGACCAAAATGTTACTTGATTCTAGGAGATTGCAGATTTTTGTTTGTGTCTTGTCTGTTGACTTCCTTTGTGATGGCTCTATCAGTTCAATACATTTGTGTTGGGAATAGGTGTTGTTAAATAAATATTGGATGCTTTGAAAGTGGTTGCTTATTTATTTTTTTGTGAAAAATCCCTCTCTATGTAGTGGGTCAATTTTGCCAGATTATACTGATGCTGATGTGTTTTGTTTTCATAATATATGAGTGAGTGGCCTTGACAAGAGGACATAGTGGTGCATTTGTAGTTGTATTAGCATTTGCACATCTGTACATCAAAATGCACTTGCTGACAGTTAGTTATTGAAGTATTGAGTATATTTACTGTATATTACTGTAATGTATTCTGTATTTGTAGCGGGGTGTCCTCACCACACGCCACCTAAGTGGCTTTTCTTTGGGGCCCTCCGACACAGGACACGGGTAGATGTAGTTCAAGGTGTTTATTGAGTTTAAGGCCAGATGTTATTCGCCGAGCTGATGGTACAACCAGTCATGACGGTGCTCCTCCTCGAATGTGTGTGTTGATGGCTGGTTTATCCTGGGTGCCATGATTGCTCATGCACCACAGGTGTGCAGCCCCACCCAGCCAGAGTCCAATCAGTCTGACTCAGGCCAGGTGAGGCTGTAAACCAGCCACCAACAACACACACTCCACATAAACCCTCCACATATCCCCAACACCAGATTGAGGCCGGGGAGAATCCCCGGCCTCGCCTACTCCCCCCCCCCCCCCCCTCCCCCATCCAAGCAAAAAAAAAAAAAACACATACCGGACTCTGAACAGGGTTACCATACCTACACAAAACCTGGACTCTTTTCAGGGTTGCCATACCTAAACAAAAAATAAACACAGCCCCCCAAACCCCACTACCTCCACACCTCCCCAGGGTCACACGCCCACCCCACCCTCCCCCTCCGTCCCGGAGACCGGAGGCCTGGGGCGGCTGCTCCGGCTGGCGGAGGTGTCTCTGGGGTAGCTGGCTGCAGGGGCTGGCTGGATGGGCTCGGAGGAGGCCCGACAGCTGGGCCGCGGAGGTAGCTCTCGGAGGGCCTGGAACAGTCTGTCGTCACCCCCCTCCACCAGGGCGACGAGGCACGATCCCCCTCCCATCTCCTCCTGGAGCATGGGGCCTTGGGCTCCTGGTCCCCTGGCAGAGGGGCGGCTGGCCTGGGCTGCTCCAGGCTGGATCCGGGGGAGGCTAGCAGCAGACGGTTGCCGGTGGCGGTCGCTGCGCTGCCTCCCCGCTCCTCCGCTGGCCGTCGCTGCCGTTCAGGGGGGGAGCTGGTGCTGGGGTGGCTGTCCTCGCCGCGGCTGGTGGCTCCAGTGTAGCTTGGACAGCCCTTCCGTGTCCCGTCCTGGTCGGAGGAGCCCCACGTTGGGCGCCAGTGTGGCGGGGTTGTCCTCACCACACGCCACCGAAGTGGCTTTCTTTGGGGCCCTCCGACACAGGACACGGGTAGATGTTGTTCAAGGTGTTTATTTGGAGTTTCAGGCAGAATGGTACACGCCGAGCTGATGGTACTTCAAGTCATGACTGTGCTCCTCCTCGAGTGTGTGTGTTGATGGCTGGTTTATCCTGGGTGCCATGATTGCTCATGCACCACAGGTGTGCAGCCCCACCCAGCCAGAGTCCAATCAGTGTGACTCAGGCCAGGTGAGGCTGTAAACCAGCCATCAACAACACACACTCCACATAAACCCTCCACAGTATTCTTTGCCAATTATGGTGATCCTGGGGTCGTGATGATGGGGCCCTTGAATATTGTTGCCCAGGGTACAGCGAAGTGTTAATCTGGCCCTGCATACCGGTGGTCACGTCTTTAGTTCACCATGTCACATCGCTCATTCTGAGCGTGAATAGCTGTTGACCCAATATCTTTCTAACTTAAAAAATATATTTTCAAGCTGCATAAGCTGCTGTTAAGATGTGTGGTTATTTTTTAATACACTACCACAGTAGCGCTATGCTGCTATAAATTTGACTTTCAGTTTTGATGTCTGGACATTCCTGGCAGCCGGTCATTATTGTAAAACTTGTCAAATGCGTGGGTAAATCTGCCCACCCAGCCAGCATGGCGAACAAACCTATTTTATACAGCCTCTCAACAACAATGCGTGACTGTGCAAAGGTGAAGGCTTTTGACTATTTAATGATATATCCTGCTCCAAAACTTTGCCAAAATACATATCAACATAATATGTAATGTTTTTGTAAGACGGCTGAAAAATGACTACAAAACAATTTTCGTTTATAATTTGCTTGAAGAGTACTTGTTTACTCAAGTACACTTCTGCACCCCTAAGAAGGTCGTAGTGGTATTTGACACTTGAGAGAGGCTTGTCACAGTTCGGGTCCGTGTTCGGGGTCACGCTGGTACTGGGGTTTCCACAATGCTTGTCATTTATTGTTATTACATAAACCTTACCAAGCCCGGTTGTACGGCTACTATTTTATCACATGAACAAAACAGAGACTACATAATCACATAACCAAAATGTCACCATTGATTGAGGGGCAAAAGGATAAAATAGGAGCGTAGCAATATGCATCTGTTACATGTGCTCCGCACAACTAACTAAAACTAATGCGCTGTGTAATGACGGCAACACAGTACGTCTTATAGGTACACCACACAATTTCGACTGTTCCAGGCTTCTCCCCCCTGAGTGTGAATACGATTTTGAAACATAATTTTATATCCTTTTTTTCTCATTCAAATTTGGCTGGGTGATTAATTAAAATAATCATTTATCTGTGGTGTGACAAACTCAAAACACATATTTATTTTTGCATTACAGGGACTTAAATGTAAATTAATCTTTATTTTTATATGAAATTAATGTTTGAAATAGTTAATAAGTTTAGTTTGTCACGTCAAATTAAATTAAAAAACTTAAACCTAAACTCAAAATAAACTCACCAAATTTGAATTGACGTGCCTTTGAGAGAGCTTTTATAAATAGACTGCCTGAGTGAAACCTAACTGAAGATGACACACAATTTGATATCTTCTTTAAATCTTTACTATTGTCCTTAGTTATTTCCCTTATCTTAATTATCTTTTTTTTAAATCTATTTTTGTAGACTCAACAATAGGCTACATCTACAAAACAGTGTCAGATAGTTCTTCTGATACCATCCCAAAAAAAGGTATTCAAATATTATTTTTAAAAATATTTTAATGTCAATGTGACCAGTTTTATTCCTGTAACCTCTGAAGTGATTCTCATAAAAAGCCTGAACTCTTGTCAAAAAACCATTACTGCTAATGGAGTGAGGAAAATAAGGGATTCTGTTATTTTGGATCAAACTATTAGCCGGAAAACTGTCTCCTTGTGCACTAATGGGTTCTTATTTCTGTTAATTTGTTTATTTATTTATTTTTTCCACCTGCCTTTCTAACTCTCATCTCTGCTGTATATTCACTGGCTGCTGCATTAGTAGGACACAGTGGTGACATAATTAGAAACTGATGACCTACACATTGTTCCCAGATAGGGCTACGCACTGGCCAGCTGGTTAGCCATATATAGCTATATATGCAACGTATACCCTTACATATACATTTTCTCAGCAACATTTTGTCACTTTTTTTACGTCGCAGATGTCATGGTTGATTTATTGTTGAATTGATGCATTTCATTTCTCAATGTTTCCTTTTTTATAAATGGCTGTCACCTGTGTCTTTGTGAAAGGTATTTTGCATTTCATTTTCCACGCTGAGCAGAATAGACACAAGACTCAGGTGTATAGGGGGCTGCTGCAGATTATCAATGTGTGACACCTGGTTTGGACGTAGTTGTGCACATACTTAAAAAAGTCAAGGAGAGCAAGATGTTAAAGAAAGGAAATACATGTGACTGATGGAAAAAAAATACGGTAACACTTTAGATTAGGGGCTACATATTCACCATTAACTAGTTGCTTATACGCATATTGGCTCTTTATTAGTCATTTTAAAGACCATATTCTACAACTATAGGCCATTCAATTTAATATCAGAGTTTTCCCTCAATAACCTCCTAATTACTGCTAATTGATAGTAAGTAAGGAAGTTGTACATAAGTTACGATCTTAGCAACTAGTTAATGGTGAATATGTGGTCCCTAATCTAAAGTGTTACCAAAAATACTTTATTATTAATAAAAAAAAGTGTTCACATCCATGTTTGACACTGATGCATTTGATGAACTGAGGACAAAATGATGGCTAGTGGAAGGAGGAATAGAGGGAGAAGGGAAGGTACACACACACACAAATGCACACGCACACACACACACACACACACACACGGTCTAGATGTGTAATGATTCAAGAGAGACACTTCTACATTCACCAGCCACTCCTTCATCTTTAATCACACCGTTCTCCGAGGCCTTTGCTTTCTCTCTTTATCATCACTGGGGAAGAAGGGTATAATCCATCTGTCTGTCCATCCAATCTATCCATCCCTCCCTCCATCTATCCATCTGTCTGTCAGTCCCTCTGTACCCCTTTAATCAGGGCTTATGTCAGCTACTATTGCTATATTTACCAGATGGCACATTCATTCAGCATGTGATAGGTTCATCCAGTAGCCGGATGAAAACACTGCTATATTCTATTATAATTCAACGATCATGTTATTATTAATATTAGTAGTATAACTACCGGTTCTGGGTTACTCAATGCAAGGCTAATAGAACGTATCCGTATTTGTAGCTCTCCTTTCCTGAATGAAAGTCACACTCCAAGTCCAGTTCAGTTGCATGGACACCCACAGGCCAGAATAAAGAAGTTCTGTCTCACCAAAGTACAAACCCAGTCACCTGGCTTCTGAGTCCACGATGACAACACAAGCATCACAGGGCGCTAGTCTATTATCTGTTCGGGATAACCCCTTAATGTTTTCTACAAGCTTTCGGGGGCCACGGAAAAGCTATTTAGGTCAGGTCCCACCGCGTATTCGCTGTGCTTTGTGATCCTTTGCCAGGTGTGAACAAAAAGGTTAACATGATGAATGCATGATGAGTTCTTAAAAAAGGAGAACAACACACACTCCCATTATGTGATATTCATTAGCATGAACTCGCTTACACAATGCGAGCCTAAGATCACAGCACTGCTGTACAGAGACATGAGAGAGAGAGAGAGAGAGAGAGAGAGAGAGAGAGAGAGAGACAGAGACAGAGAGTGTGTGTGTGTGTGTGTGGGGAGGTGTGAATGTGTGTGTACGTGTGAAGGAGACGCCATTAAGTTGTGTGTGGGAGTGGTGTTGGTGTGGCGGGGTTAGAACCAACCCAACACCTCTATGATTAAGGGATTCTCTTGTCTGCACTCTCCTGTCTTTAGAGAAGTGCGACCCCACACCCTTATAGTCTTTGCAGGTACTCTTCCTAGTTATAGAAAACACACACACACACCCTTCTGCTGTGATCTTCAAGGGTCTGTCAAGAAAGCTGTCTCATCTGTCTGCTTTCTGTGTGTGTGTGTGTGTGTGTGTGTGTGTGTGTGTGTGTGTGTGTGTGTGTGCGTGCGTGCGCAGAAAGAAAAGCATAGGGGCGGTGCATTCATGTGGCCTAACAGAATGCAACTTTTTTACGGACACACAATAGGTGACAAAAAATTAAAAAAAACAGTACAAAAAAAAGGAAATTTAAGAAAATGCACAATTCAACAGCATTTCCAACAACCCTGCCCAATTCTCCAGGACACTCCAAGAGTGAACTTCCACATGCAGCAGTGGAAGTTGCACTTGTACTGCTCTCATTGGACACCCACACACGCTCACAGCGGTTCTTCTCAGAGTACTAATAATATATGTTTCAATATACCTTCTCTTCTGCCTGAGCTCCCAGGCGGATAAAGGTGCATTAAACATGTGGCCCACCGGCGGAAAAGGGCCACAGCTTAGAAACAGTAGAATTAGTGGAGCAACAGAGCTTCGTCACTACGGTGTGTGAATACCCAAAGGACTGTCGGGACCAGTGGAGAGATGTGCTGACGAGACGCTGGACGGGGGAGGCGCACCGGCATCATACCGGACTGTGTGTGTGTGTGCGCGTGTGTTTGTGTGTGTGTGTGTGTGTGTGTGTGTGAGGGGGCTTGTTAACTCAGTAAGGATCATAAAGATTCATAGGTTTTATAATGGAACAAGTCACAGTGGACGGTTTTGCTAACCACCCATGTTGGGGAAAAATGTTTCAGTGAAAGATATTTAAATTGTAGGGGTAATACAATTTTCCATCCAGCCATCTATATATATATATATATATATTGCAGCTAACTGTCTAACTGTCATATTAAGATTTTGTTATGAAATAATATTGACGATAATCTTTCTTCAGGCTGCCCTTTTGCCTTTAGTTACGTTACTCGCAGTAAAGAGACTACAGCTAAATGATGAAAACATTTCACACTTTAGTTACTCGCAGTAAGAAGACTACAGCTAAATGATGAAAACATTTCACACTTTAGTTACTCGCAGTAAGAAGACTACAGCTAAATGATGAAAACATTTCACACAGATAGGAAGAGACAATCACAAGAAAACAGAAAGCCAAAGATTACATTTGAATAATGACTAAACATAAACACGTATAAAACACACACGCGTAGAAAGAATAGGTATTTCAACAACAAACAAACAACAACACATACCAATTATGACCTTCTCCACGATGGGTAAACAACAAATAATAATACAAAAAAGACCTTTGGACACTGCCCACACACACGCACACACAAATTCACACTCATATGGCTGTCATTTCAGTGATTGACAGGCTGACTTCCTCTGTGATTTACAAGACAATGCAAGGACAACCCCCTGCTGTGAACAAGGATGCATGGGCACAAATACATGCATGCACCCATCAATGTGCAAACCACACACACACATTCTGCATTCATTATATGATTGCAGAATTAAATGATAGCTAATGTCTATTAGCAGATTGAATATGTTGTCTGCAATATAAATGGTGTCTGATGTCTGATGAAAAACATAATCAACATAAATAAACATAATATTAAAAACATAATACAAATAAATAAGAACAATGTGTCCAGGATCATCATTTAATCAGATACAAAATATCTGGAATTGCTGTTTAGACACACATGTATTCGTTCAGCAGACAACTTAGCAGAGAACAATCAAAGCATGCAGTCATTTTTGAAGCACTTACCAATGCAAGACTGACACTTCCAACCAGAGCCAGTATAGCCAAAGTAATCCAAACAGAGCCAGTATAGCTAAAGTAATCCAAACAGAGCCAGTATAGCCAAAGTAATCCAAACAGAGCCAGTATAGCTAAAGTAATCCAAACAGAGCCAGTATAGCTAAAGTAATCCAAACAGAGCCTGTATAGCCAAAGTAATCTGAACAGAGCCAGTATAGCCAAAGTAATCCAAACAGAGCCAGTATAGCCAAAGTAATCCAAACAAAGCCAGTATAGTCAGAGTAATTCAAACAGAGCCAGTATAGTCAGAGTAATCCAAACAAAGCCAGTATAGCCAAAGTAATCCAAACAAAGCCAGTATAGCCAAAGTAATCCAAACAGAGCCAGTAGTCAAAGTAAGTCGATGAATGTTTATTTATTTATTCAGTTTTTTGAGGAGTGAATTCAAGATTTGATATCCAAATATTGAGTTTAGTTGTCATGGAAGCACACCTACTGCCACACTGCAGTGTTTTCAATGGTTTCTAGAAGTTGTCACCTTAGTGGCGTGTTTTTGGATTCAATGGTTTTTGGTTTGTTTCTAAACCGTCGTGGTGTGTAGTTGATAGCTGGTCGACAGCCTCACCCGGCCGGCCCGAGCCTGCTTGGCTCGCGAGGTCAGAGGACATCGAGCAGATTCAGGATGGTATGGCCATAAGCTGGCTATCACAGTTACCATACGCACTCCATAACCATGGTTGTTTGTACTTGCTTTAATTAATACAGGGAAAATTCCTTTTTTTGTTGTTAAGAAAATTGGCTTTGTTCACTGTGTTACCCAAATTTTCCACACTCATTATTAGCTATTCAGCAAAAATGCATTCATTATTTTATATACAAACCTAATTACCGAAAATGTTGTTATGTTTGCACTTGCAGGCTTAACATTTCAGCCAGTAATATCATAACATGTTTCAATTTCATGTTCTATTTAAATTTCCAGCCTTTTATAATTGTTTATACGATTATGAGAGTAAATGTAGTTTAAAAAAGGTTTAAAAGTGCACTCCGCCCCCCCCCCCCCCCCCGACCCCCTAGTAGTTTTACCCAGGGTCAATCATCGTCATTGGGACCTTGGCTATTGGGTGGTTGGAGTCCATTCTGCCAATACTGCTGCAAGTGTTTATGCCGCTAAATGACTGCAGAGTCGACGCTCTTAGAGGCTTTTGAGTCCTCACAAGTGTATTCTCTTCAGCGAGCGTTGCGTGCCGCTTGTGCCCCTGCCGCAAAGTGTGGGTTGCAGGGCCTCACAAAAAGGGATGAAAGAGGTTGCAAAAAAGAAAGGAGGAAAGTGAAAGGGTGGGGAAGAGAAAGGAAAGAACCACACCGAAACACTTAGAAGAGAATATAATGGTGAGAGTGGTACTGGCACTGGCGGGCCTTGGGGGAAGAAAACACACGGCAGGGCCCTGATGAATTCCTTCCTCTCTTAATGTGTTTGGGGTGGATTGTGGGTGTGATTCTCTTTGAGTCCTAACATGAACACACACACACACACACACACACACACACACACACTTCTATCATGAAATGATATGAACATGGCAGTGGTAATTGCCTTTGTTGGTTTGGTTCCTATCCTATTTTGCCATAATGACCTGCAACTATCGCCTTTTCCCTCTCTCTCTCTTCTCTCTTTTGTTCTGCTTTTAATTCTCAACGACCACTCGTCACCGGGGAACGCATGCCGCTATGACCTTTTTAAAAACCCATAAAGCGGACTTGACACTCTCTGCCGGATATGTTGCTGCCCTTCAGATATGTTGTGATTGCCGATTTCTACCATGAGGGATTCACTTGTACCAGCTGCGCCCTGTGTGTGTGTTAATATTAACCTTGTGGATCAATCTTTCATGAGACATGCAGTCCTGCTATACACAGTAGGATGGAGATCTTTGCCTATATAGTTGTAATAGCCACGGGCTGAACAGGGAGAGTGGGGGTGGTATATGAATATCATGTCTGTCTGTCTTTGCTTTATATTTTATATGATGTGAAGTGTCATCTCTTTACTGAAACATCGTGATGAATGTGAGTGTGTGCCTGCGCAGTATTTGTAGTTCTCCCATGAGTGTGTGCTTTGTAATAGCCATGCAATTGCCATGTGTTTGTGTTTGTGTGTGTGTGTGTGTGTGTGTGTGTGTGTGTGTGTATGCGTATGCATGTGTGATGTTTATATCTCTTATATGTCAGTGTGTTAGCTGAATGACTGGCAGGGTCTTGAGGGAGGTATTGCGTAATCACAGCCGGCTAGAGTGGAGCGAGGGCCTGAGGCCAAAGCCTGCAGGCTGCACCATGTGATATGATGACCGCGTCATAAGTCAGGAATCAGACGGAGACAGAGACGGTGGTACACACACACGTTAAATACTAATATTTGCATTTCAAAATGGCTTGATAATGATATGAGATGCGTTGTACAGCATTTCATGTCAACATGCAGGAGCGTGGTTCTAGTTTAAGTTTGCTGTACACATTTGATTTAAAATGGTCCAAATCAGATGGGAGAACATGAAGCATATAATAAAAGCATAATGAAGATCTGAGGTGAAGACGCTCACAACATTGATCAGAACAGCAAAGCAAAAATAATAAGATTTGTTAGTTTTTCTTCTGGCTTGAATTCGACGTGTTCCTTGTATCAAGACCTGTTTACTTGTGCAAATAGCAACAAAAGCTATGAATGTTTAGAGGCAGGCCCAGATTGGAGAGAAATATGTGCAGATGAGATCAAATGCCAGCGGATTCGAGAAATTCAGATGTAGCAACAAAGATAATATCAGGAGCAAGAAGTCACATTGGAACTGACGTGAAAAACAAATAACTGTAAAAATAACTTTTCACTCGATATGGTTGTCATAATGATTAAGACACACACACACACACACAACTGACACATTTCTGATTAAATTGGTACTATTTTCTATGCGATGCACCTTGTAACAAATTGTCAGTTTATCATTTCTGTCAGTGTCTGGTTTAACATACTTCCTCTGTCCTGGCTCCATCTGCTCCCTCCCTCCGTCCCACTGGCTTACGTTTCCCTCAGTCGTTCCAACTTGAGCCTCTGTTACCTGCGTGTGTATTTTCAACCCGTGCCTGTTTAGCCTGATTCTGTCTACTTAACATAATGTAACCCTGGGGAGGACAGATCCCCAAGGATAGGTGTGTTCACTTCTAAATGAATCCGGCAGCCAATGGGTGCAGTTCAAACGCTTTTACAAGCGCGGTTTCATGAATTTGTTTACTCTAGTTAACATATTGCTCCACTGGACCTGCCGCATTTAGATGGGAAAGGACAGGAGACTAGGCCGCTGCGGTGATAGCAGGGGAGGGGAGCGAGAGTAAGTATTCACTACAAGCGGACACCACGGCGATGTCCCCTTATCTGTGCACACACACCAGAACTCATGAGAAGTGCGCCAAAGGAGCCCTCCTGGACCGCACTGGCTGTCGTAGTTGAATGCCCTACAGAGGACAGAGGTCTGAGAGGACGATTATTTCTATTAAACTGATGTATTTTAGAAAGTTGACAACATGACACTATATATTTCTGGATGATTTTCCAAGAAGGCTCAGTAATGTTTTTTTTTCCTTTCCATTATTAGCATCAGGCTCATTACAAATCAAAAACTAACTATCACTAACATGGATTCTAGTCCTGTCACTCGCCATAGGGAAAACATTGAACTGTGCACAAAGGTCAACTTCATATTGGCAAGGTTTTTCAACTGCTACTCTCCAATTTAAGGAACATATAACCTCTTAGCTGGGTGAAAAATGTTTTGTGGAAAATATTTATTTATATATTTTTCATGACATCTCATGTCTCACTCCAACAGTCATTTCTATTCTAACAGTTTTATTCCAACATATACTTAGTTGTCAATGTCATGTATTTCTGTATGTATTTGGAAACACCACTGAAAAACACAGTCTAAGAGAGGACAGAATCCACCCTTTTTTGGCAGTCCAGTCCTCACGAGAATGATGTCCGATGGTAATGCGGGTGGGTGCCATCGTTTGATGAATATGTTCTTACTGCTCCCAGACAGCGATCAATGCAGACCATTTTCTCGTCCAACCATATTAACATAACGATAAGTATGATGACATCTTTAACAAAGGGCAATGACTAATTGTTGCACATGAAGTTAGCTAATAAGACCCCGCTGGATGTATTTCTTAGATGGGGACCGCCGTCTTGTCTTTCCCTTAACGCAACCCCTCACTTTGACCCCTTCATCGCACGGACATGTTTTTTTAATGAATGCAAGAAGCGGCATTGCGCCCATGGCTTCCTGTCATTGCTGGTATTCAATACTAACAAGGTAGTTAAGCTGTCTTATTAAAGACATCTTTATTATGCTCATGCATTGTTGAATGTGAGAGAGAGGAAGGAAAGCGCGAGAGAGAGAGAGAGAGAGAGAGAGAGAGAGATGTACTTGGGGAGCTTGGCTCAATAAAAAAAGCACTAAGATAACACTAGTGTCTATAACAATAATATAATGAATAATAACTTTATCTAGGAATCTTTCAATACAAGTACCAACATTGAAATGAGATTTACTAATTAATAGCACACAAATACAATGAATAAAAAAATATCAATTAAAATACATTTAAACATGCAACTGAATATCTTCTCTCCATTGAGTGAGTAGTAAGACACTGTTGACATCAAGCTGTATCTTCCTGTTCCAGTAAAACAGGATTGCCATGTTTGTAGAAATAATCATGGTGAAGGGACACTTACATTGCGGGCCATCATGGTTTGGCCAACATGGTTTAAATAAGAAGAAACAGAAAGAGATTAGCGAATAGGAGGCTAACTGGCAATAGTTAATGGCAGAACTTAACTGCGTTTGTAACATTTGTGCAAACAGTCATTTTGTGGTGAGACAATTTTTGCTTTTTTATGGTCAAGTGGCACACATCCTGTTTTTTTGATCTGTATGTTTTATTTTGTTAAAAACAAATGTGTTTCTTAATAGATAGTTAGCTAACTGCAATTGATGTTTGCCTATGGACAATCATCATTGTATTTATAGTGGTAATCTGTTGTAGCTGAAACCCGACTGAACATTTGATGTTTAGATCTTTGTGTTTAATTTGTTACTGACCTTGAATTTTGCTCAAGGTCAAACACGCCCCCCTGTGTGTTGTGTGTTCATCACTTGCTCCTCATCCATCCCTGCAACAACCTTTATGAACACTGTCTTCATAAAGGTTCCCCGGGGGGAAAGGTGACATCATCAATTCCTAGTGAACAGATCAAAGCAAACACCCACCCACACACACACACACACACACACACACACACACACACACACTCACACACAAAGAAACACACACACACACACAAACACCCACACACACTCAGACGCAAAGAAACACACACACACACACACACACACACACACACTGGAATATGCGGCTTAGACGAAGAGAAGATGATAACAGAGGAGTGAAGAAGTGGTGAGAGCTGGAGAGAGAGCGAGAGAGAGCGAGAGAGAGCGAGACAGCGAGAGCGAGAGAGAGCGAGAGCGAGAGAGAGGTAGAATGTATTCGTAGGGTCAATGGGGTCGTCCATTAGCACTCAGAAGTGTCAGAAAAGCAGCATACAGTTACCAAATACATTTGTGCTGCACTTCTAACAATGTAAGAGGCTGGTTTTACATACATCTGCATACATCTACATTAGAAGTACACAACCTTGAAGAAGGTGAAGCGTGAGTCATTGGTGATTGTAAATGTCCTTTCTATTCCCCTAACCATTCTGTGTGGTCACAGGCTTATTGCTTATTTCAGTATGAGCATACTACTGGCTTAGTGATGTTATACCATACAATACTGACAATACAACAACAACAACGATCCTCACTGCTACGACTAAACACAACGATAATACAAAATATCTAACCCATACAAAACACGTGACGCAAAGAAGCTTTTACAGGCACACACACACTCACATGCGCGCGCACTTACACACACACACACACACACACGCACACACACACACACGCGCACACACACGCACACACACACCGGTGCGTGGCGAGGCCTTGTAGGAAGCGAGGAGTTCTATTAAGTGAAGCGGTGGACCATAGCTTCTGCTGGCTCATCACTATCTGCACACTAGCTCTCTCTCATCAGGACCCACGGGAGGCGTGGGGAGAGACAGGGAGCAGACAGGCAGATGGACAGATAGGTGGCGGCGGACCGGAGGGCACAGGAGAGAGGGAGGAGAAGGGAAATCTAGAGAGAGAGATGAAATGTGAAGGAAGTGAAAATGTTTAAGGGTAAAAGGATACGGAGACAGACAGACACAGGCAGGCAGACAACAAATATACATATATAAATATATATATATGGAGATAGATAGATAGATAGATAGATAGATAGATAGAGAGAGAGATAGTTTGATTTAAAGATAGACGGACAGACAGACCCATTGATTGCTTGATTGATAGATATATAGATATAGATAGATACATAGATAGACAGATAGATAGATACATACATAGACAGTGGATGATTAGTCATCGTAAAAGGTACAAAGAGCTCAGGGACCAATACATTTACCATCGAAGCACCGCCTTAATGTCCTGATGTGATTTACGCAGCTTTAAATGGCGTTATCATTCCCCAGTTACAGACCATATTGCAACAATATATCAGCACTACTGCACTGTTATTGAAATCTAACTAGACATATAGGGCAATTACTTATGACGCATGGGCCTTATTTTCTCCAGACGCGTCGGCCAGAGTTGATGAAGTTACAGAATGTTTTTTTTCCCACCTCACTATTTCTCCTCTCCTGCTCTCCTCTGCTGTCCTCTTCTCTCCTCTTCTCTCTCATTATGTCTCTTCTTCTCACCTTTCTCACGTTTTCCTTTTCATAAACTCACGGCTGCTCTGTTTGCAGTCCTCCTGGGCTGGAGACTCTCGCTCTCTCGCTCTCTCCAGCTCTGTCTCTATCTCGCTCTCTCCTTTCATCCTCTCTAATTCAGTTGGATGCCTGCGGAACACAGTGGAAGAGGATTATGAACTATTAAACATGGCTGGTCTAGAGGGAGGGAGAGAGACACACAGCCCTCTCTCTCTGTCTTTCTCTGTCTCGCTCTGTATCTCTCTCTCTGTATCTCTCTCTCTCTCTCTCTCTCTGTATCTCTCTCTCTCTCTCTTTCTGTGTGTATCAGGTTTAGAGTTCACCTCAAAGATAACAAGCAAAGAAAGAAGGAAAGTGGTACTAAAGAGGTAAAGGAGCACAAATAAATGACTTTAAATGTAAAGCGACAGTGTTTGTTGCATGTGTTAGAAATATTTTAGAAAATAGGTGTTAAACAAAATAGAGTATTACTGTAAACAGCGAAGGTACATAATGATGTCTTCCAAACAGTTACAATATATCTGTCCATAGCCAGGCGTCTTGAATTTTATTTTGTTTTATTATGTATTACCAGCTCCTCTTTTTAGAGAGCTAGTATTTGTGGATTAAAGGAGCAGTGTGTGTAGTAGCATCTAGAGGTGACGTTGCAGATTGCAACCAACAGAATTATTAAAGTCTGTCTAAAAGCAAATTCTGAGTCAGTTTCTAATCACATTACACACGTTAGAAAGGCATCGCTGAAAACATGTGAAAAGACTGTATAACCATTTAATGTTGAATTGTGGAGTTACACCTTTTTTTTAAAACCATTTTCATGTTCAGGATTTTATGGGCGGGGCTTAAAGGGTACATGATGACGTAACACGCTACTCCTTTGCATTGCCCCGCCCCTAACAACCGGAGCGCAGTTGCGTCACTGCTTGTGACGCTCAATTGTGAGTTTGACAAGATTCAAAGTGTTTATTATCATATGCACATGTTTCCCTGTACAATGAAATTCTTGCTTTGCTGTCCGCAGAATGCCCACCACTGTAAAATGTACAATACTAAAAAATATACAACATATGCTAAATAAAATTTACAAGATAACAAACTTTAAGGCAGCATGTGATAATAAAAAAAGCAACAATAATAATAATAAAACAGTGCAAATTATGGATGTGCAAACTGAAAATTTAACAGTCGGGTTCAGTTATATGAGGCAGTACAGTTATATGAGGTAGCCCATGATTATAATCTCCTATGCATTGTTTAGGAGCCTGATGGCAGTGGGAAAAAAGGAGATCTTTAGTCTGGTGGACCTGCATTTAACACTTCTGTACCTCAGGCCTGAGAGTAGAAGTGTGAACGGTCCTTGCTGGGGGCGGGTGGGGTCCTTGAGGATGGAGGCGGCTCTCCTGTGGACTCTACGGTGGTAGATGGTCTGCAGAGAGGGCAGTGGAGTCCTGGTGATTTTCTCAGCGGTCTTCAGCACTCTCTGCAGGCGCTCTTTGCAGTCCATAGCGGTAGCGCTGCCGTACCACACAGTTGATACAGCTGGTTAGGATGCTCTCAACAAAGCAGCTGTAGAAGTTGCTGAGGATCTTGGGCGACATGCCAAGGAGTTTGACAGTTATTGTTCGACAGTTGAGAGAGGCCCCGCCCTCCCGTGCGCAAATGGGTGTGGTTGAGCGCCTTCAAGCGTCTCACAGCTGAGAATAATGCTTATCTTTTCACGATTTTGAAACCTAATTTTATATATTTGGTGAATTTTTAATCATTCAAATTTGACTGGCTCGTTAATAACACATTTGTCTACAGTGTGACACACTCTAAACACATATTTTCCTTTGGTTTACACAGACTTTAAAGATACACTAAAAAACCTGAAAATCCAGAATGGACTAAAAAAGTCCATTCTGCTAGATGCCACTAAATTCTACACACTGCACCTTTAAAGATCACTTTGAAACAATGGTGGTCCTCTATAGGGCTTTTCAGGGCGCAATCCTCGCACACGGCAAAGTGGGCTAACCCCGCCTAGGGCTAGCTGGCTTTGCTGCGGAGCAATGATAACCCCCGACTTTGCGGGGTTATCCCCTGAAAAGGCGGCTAAGAGTAGCCTTGTCGTGATGTCATTCTAGAATGGAAACATCGGTCACGCGGTGCCAACGGACATGTAACCCAGAGCTAGTAGAACTGCAGCTTATGTTAACTCAGGTTAACCATGTAGGTGTGAAAAGGGGCTATGGATATGCAGTGTGAAAAGCACAAATGTCTCAAGCATATTTAACACACAACACACAATGCCAATGCAAGATTGCAAAAAAAATCCCCCCCACTACACACACACACACACACACACACACACGCGCGCACACTAGAGCAAGCACTTTTGAGAACTCACACAACACCTGGGGACAATGGTGGCCTTGTCCCCAACTTGTGATGCCATGTCTCTCCTGGGATCCTGCAGCAGGGGGGGGGGGGGGGGGGGGGGGGGGGGAGTTCAAAGCCAAACTGAAATTTAGAAACAAAACGCAAACGAGAAGAAAAGGGCATCTTGGCAGTTTCCCCTCAGCCACCATCTGGGAATCCATTGTTAGCTGATACACTCAGTGTTAGTGAGTGTGTTTTATGTGAGTGAGAAAATGTGTGTGTGTGTTGCATATGTGTGTGTGTGAGTGTGTGCGTGTGTGTTGCATATGTGTGCGTGTTTGTGTGCAAGTAGGTGTGTGTGTGTGTGTCTGTGAGTGTGTGTTTGTGTGTTTTGTGTCACAGGATGGGATCATTAAATTTGGGGATGGAAATATGTCAAGTTTATCCCTGAGGCCAGAAACTATTTCTGTGTGCTGAAGACAGAAAATGAGTGTACCAGCATCATGAAGGCCCTTTGTTATTTACAAATTTCATCTCATACATTTTATTTGTGCAATGAATTGAAGGGCGGTCCTTAATTTACACACAAACAAATTGTGTCTTTCCACCCGAGGCTGGCGAAGAATTAAAATACACGAGCATGAAGTAGGTCCCATCTTCTCAATTTGTCTTGGGTTTCAACTTGACTCATTTAACTTTTAAAAGTCGCTTTTTTTTTTTTTTGCGAGACTTGACAATTGTTTGACATATCACATAAATGACACACAATTGCAGGATTTTGAAAAAATATGAGTCTAAATGCATGTTTCAATCCTTTAGTGCAGAGGAATACACTTTGTAGTGCAATTGTAAACCCACATATTTTGAATTTGAATTTGAATTTTTATTAGATTTCAAACATAGTGTCACAAATTAAGATCATCACAATCAAGAAACATGGCACCAGATAAAAATAGCCTATACCTATTGATGAGGACGGGTTCTGACAATGTGATTTTAGATGTGGTAGTTTAGATATGGCAGCCCACCTATTTGCCATGTTAAATGAATATAGAAAACTGATGTGAATGATGTAAGAATGATGTAAGATCATCAGCAACAAGTATGGGTTTAGTGGAGCAGTGGTTCCTTATTCCTGTGCTACTCGCCAATCAGACAATTGGCAGACTTGTTTATTAAGGCAGTGGCATTGACCAATCAGAACTTGAAACGAGCCATGATCTGGCAGATCCATCCTTTTATCTATCTAGCTAGAGTACTATAGTGACCTGATGAGGTTATGTCGGGTTGATGTGATTATAAATGGATACACCCCAAAGCCCACGGCGTGTCTCATATGAGATCATTGCACAGCAGGAGGGGTGCTCAGCGGGGGGGGGCAGGATCCACACAGCAGTCACTTCCCATTTGAGTACTGTGCTCAAGTCCTACCTGAAATACCTCTTCTCTTACACCACTACAACACTTTAGGCTCCTAATCCAAATTGTGTGCTGAAAGGGGCTGGCCCCCTGCTTCTCAATCTCCAAAATCTCCGATCTGAAAAAGCGAATTGTTAGCTAGGGGCAAAAACCAAGCTAATTGGTGTATGCAATAGCCATGCAACTCTGTACAAGATCGTGACTCTTCAACCAAGTTGTTCATTTATATATATATATATATATATATATATATATATATATATATATATGTGAAAAAATGAGTAGGGAATAGTTTTATTTCTTGTTGAGGGGTCTTTTTTTGATGCTATATTATTCAATTTTTAAAATTTTATTATTTTTGAAGAATGTATTGTGCAAGCAATGCAAACATGGGTAACACTTTACAATAAGGTACGCAAAAAGTGGGTAGCTACTGAGGAACGAATGAGTAACAAATGAGTAACGAATGATGAACAACCAGGGCCCTCACTGGGGCCCTAACGGGGCCCTAAGTGACAGTTACTCAGTAACGAATACAGTAGTCCCCTAGTCTGTTTACCAGTAACTCCTCAGTAGTTACTGAGTAACTGTCACTTAGGGCCCCGTTAGGGCCCCAGTTAGGGCCCCAGTTAGGGCCCTGGTCGTTCATCATTCGTTACTCATTCGTTCCTCAGTAACTACCCACTTTTTGCGTACCTTATTGTAAAGTGTGAGGCTAATTCAGACCGTAAGGCACTAGGCAGTAGACGCGGAGTCGGTCCCGGGCGCTGCACTGTTGGCGGCCCACTCCTAGCGTGCCAGTGAGGGGTTAAATGCAGGGATCACATTTCAATGTACTTGTGCAATGGCAACATAGTTGATTCTGCTTCTTCTTCCTTTTCTTCAGTCTGGCAAACACCCAACTCTCTGAGCGTTACAACACAAATCCAGTGCACACCACCACTAGAAATAATCCCAAATCAAAAATAGCACTCTACTTAGCTGAGGGGGAAGAGAGGCCAAAACCCCTTCCAGAAAAATTACACATCAGAGCCAACCAACTTCAGACAAAGGTAGGACACCGAGAAATACGTTATCTTTTATGAATGCACCCTTAAAGAAAAGAGAAAAGTATGACAAAATGGTCCGGACCATCAGGGTGGTTAAGAATTGTCTGGAAGTTAATACAACCTTCGGTCTTCTTCTCTGTGAGAAGTTTGTGTGTGTGTGTGTGTGTGTGTGTTTATGCGTGTGTGCATGTGGGTGTGTGTTATGCAAAAAAAGCCCCCTCCATTCCTAATAGAGTTTCTTCTTTATTTCTTTCTTTGCTTTGTCCTTAAGGACCAAATAATATGAGTTAATAAAACAATGGATGAATAGAGTGAGTGAGTGAGAGAGAGAGACAGACAGAGACAGACAGAGAGAGAGAGAGAGAGAGAGAGAGAGAGAGAGAGACATATTGGATAAGTGTATTGGAGTGAAAGGGGAAATGAGGAGATGGATGGGTTGATAGGTGCATGTTTGGGTGAGGGGAGGGGCAGGGGCATGATCCGTACAGTTAAAAAGATGAATGAATGCTTGGCTGGCTGGCTGAATGAACGAGAGGATGGATGGATGGATGAATGAATGGATGGCTGGTTAGCAAAATGAGTAGGCAGTGTAAACTAAAGATATGGAGAGAGGCAGATAGAAAATTTAGATGAATGTGGAAGATTGCAGTTTTTTATCCATTCTGAGCCTATTTTCTCTTCCTCTTCCCCTCTTTCCCTCTCTCTCTCTCTCTCTCTCTCTCTCGGATGTTTTCCCTGAATGTTTCCGGATGTTTCCCCTTTTGCTCTCTCATATCCCTCTTCTCCTCCTCTGCAGTATATCTTTCTCTTCCCATCTGTCTCCCCCCCCCCCCCCCCTCTCTCTCTCTCTCTCTCTCTCTCTCTTTCTCTCTCTCTCTCTCTCTCTCTCATTATGACCAGATGAGTAATAGCCGTGTTGCCGTTGCCGTGGCTGATTAATGCACTCCCGAAGCAAGGTGGGTGGCAGGAAGGGGGAGGGAGGGAGGGAGGGCCACTACCTGAGAGGTAATAAGGAAGAGAGAGAGAGAGAGAGAGAGAGAGAGACGTGAAAATGTGAAGAGCAAACAAGGATCTGGGATTATTAGCAGAGGGTGGTTGGTGTAAGATTTGGAGGGGGATCCAAAGAGGGGACATCATAAGCCAAGCGGATGTGTCTTAACTCTTAAGACACTAGACTCTTAAGATACCCCCCCCCCCCCCCCCCCCGCCCCCATTTGTTTTTTCCCTCACTCTCTCTCTTCTGTTCGTGGTTTTTCGGAGAAATTAATGACGAGAGGGAAGTGGCACACACAACAACCCACCCACACACACACACACACGCGCATACGCACGCACACACACACATGCACAGATGTACACTTTCTCCCGCCACTCATCTCTCTGTCATCTCTTTGTTTACCTGCTCTAGTGTATCTCCCCTGCCCCCCCCCCCCCCCCCGCCCCCCCCCACCCCCCTCTCTTCCTCCCTCCATCTGTCTCTCCCTGTGTAAACCCAAATGGCTCTCGCCTGTCTTCCTGCACTCTGTCTCAAGCTAACGATGCGGTAATGATGCGGTAATGATGCGGTAATGATGCACGACACAGCGAGAGCCCTCACAGACCTCCGCTCTCCGCTGGTTGTTTCTTTGTTGTTGTTATCGTCGTCGTTATCGTCGTGTGCCGTCGGATTGTCGTGGTTTTAAAATGGCTTCCCGCGCGGCATGAAAAACGGGTACCCTCTTCCAGAAACCGTCTTACCCCCCTTTCCGAGTCCGGGGGAACAGCTCAGCATGCGGAGGGAGATTCGTCGGCGATGGCGAGTTTGGCGATGGCAAGTTCTGTTCATATTAGAATACGTGTCAATATTAAGCGTTGACTTCTATTTAGTCAACACTTTTCCACTTAGCGTCACCTGTTTCGAAGGAGCACCTCCGGTGACCCCTGTCGAGCGGAGGCTTCTCCTAATCACATGGTGGGAGATAGCGCAGTTCCTCACACACGTTATTAGCAGGCGGATGAAACGTGAATTATGCACATTAGCAAATTGATGTTGTTGTGCTTTTTCCTGCCGGCAACAACCAAACTTACTTACCTTTCTTATTATTAGCGAAGAAGAAGAAGAAGAAGACGAAGACGAAGAAGAAGAAGAAGAAGAAGAAGAAGAAGAAGAAGAAGAAGAAGAAGAAGAAAAAAAACCCCACAAGAGACGTACAAGGAGGCTGAATTTAGCAGGCGGTTGTAATAGTCGTGTTGAAAAACAGGGAATGAAGCTCGGCAGCGTCGAGAGTAATTAGGTGTCACAGTGTCAAAGCTTGAGCGTGTAGAGGACGCGAGAAAGAGTTACAAATTCCACCGTGATTATCTTAACTGCCTACAGTGGAGATACACACGTGATGATGAGGTGTGTGTGTGTGTGTGTGTGTTTTTTTTCTAGAGATTAGAGAGTGTGCGTATGTCTTTCTCTCTCTTTCTGTGTGTGTGTGTCAGCACCCATAAGTGTATGTGTGTGTGTGTGTGTGTGTGTGTGTGCGTGTGTTGGTGTGTGTCTGCACAAGTATACATGTGTGCGTGTGTGTGTGTGTGTGTGTGTGTGTGTGCGCCCGTGTGTGTGTGTGTTTATATCTCATTAGTCTGGCTTGGTAATGCTGAGGTTGATGGAGAGAAATGACCCCACCCGTGATTAACTTTCAGAGCACACGCTAGAGCCAGGACAGGGAGAAGGGCTCGGATGGAGAGTGATGAAGGCACAGCCGGTCCTCTCAAGACAACACAATCAAATAAAAGTCCACTCTGCTCCCCCCCGGCCATTGGGTATGTTTTTTATTGAGTTGCGATTCACAGTATATGCTTTACTGGTGCTACTCAATCAGTCATTATTTGCATCCATCATCGCATTGTGTTCGCGAGGAGGAGTAAAAAGAAGAAATGTGATTTGTTCAAGCAGGCTGGGCTTCATCTCTGGCCACTTGGTGGCACTGTGGCTCTTGGAGCCAACAACAACCATGGATGTGTAATAAGAGCTGGATACGGTGTCAACACACTGGCCGCCCATTCATTTCAATGAAAGTTGCTCGCCACCGCATACGCCGACAGGGGTCCCCGGAGCATCCGGGGTTTTATGGAGGTTTCGAGAGCAATCCCGCACCGGACGGGAATCTCGGCAACGTGAACGCCAAACCATGGGCGAATGTGGCCAGGTTTTAAGTCTGTTTGTTTCCTTCTAAATGTTTCGTCAAACTTGGAGCAGAGTGTCAAATAAATGTTTATTTGTTCTCACATCCGGATCCCAGTGTACTTGAGCGTTCAATAAAAAAGGTATGAGCCCTTTAAATCAATCCTTTTTTCAATCTAATAAGCTTGCACTGCACATGTTGATACGAGTTGAATATTTATGGTTATTGCTATTCTCTACGACTCTTAGTTTTGTTATGAAAATAGCTCAAACTTAATTATCCGTTACCATACTGGGGGGCTGGTTTAAAGTCTTTGGATGCAAGTCCAAGTCAAGTCTTAACTCTTAATAGTCAAAATAGACATGGATCAATAAAAGCAGATCCTGATACATTTGCAATCAGCATTGCGGATTCAAACAATTTTGGTTGATTAATGAGACAATTAATAAGGCAATTAATTATGAATTAATTCATGTTTGTTTAATTTGTTGTGTAAAAGACGGTTATTAATTAGAATTGAGGGTGATAATTGCCAAATCAATCCAGAAGATGTCAGTAATGCAGAAGCAAACATGTCAAGGCCTGAAGTACATTTTTTCGGCCACCAGCCACTGTTGCTGGTGGATGAAGAAATTCCCCAGCAACACAAGCTTCTTACCAACCATTTTTTTTGTGAAAAAACACACCGGAAAAGCATGAGGAGAGATATGAAGATATGATTTGAAGAGATATACGCCTGCAGTACAACAAATAAAAAAAATGTTTCCAGTTGAAAATCAATGTCACAAGTTTGAATATGATCATAACGGATAATTATGTTAGTCCGTAAATGTTATTTAAATAATAACAAGTTGATGGTGAGGCTTTCGTTTCATTCCTTCATCCGGGAATTCATAGAACCGTGGCTGCATTTGCCTTCGTTCAATCCACCAGCATAGCTCAGTTTAGTTTTGTCTTTTAAAACCAAGTATGACAAAAGCAATATGTAGGCCAAGTGGAACAGAGAGAAACTCCAATCACGGACATTTAAATGACAGCGGGGTTTCCTAAAAAGTAGGCTATGAGGTTCGGTAAACACTGGTGGGGTGTGACGGCTCTCGCTGCGATCAGCCTCGGTGTCTGCGGCCATAACATTTGTAAGATTTTATATACGGTTAGACTAATATTGTTTTTTTGACTAGGGATGATTAGTTAGAAAGATATCGGATATTCAACAGACATTTGCGATCCGTAATAAAGCGAGCTAAAGCGGGGAGCGAAAGGGAAAATCGGACTACCTGACGTGCTTCAGAGCGGAGGCTGCCGACAGCGGCACTTCCATCCCAGTCGGAAAAAATCATGCTGAGAAAATAATAATAATTCGGTGTTTCCCAAATGCATCCAGCGGTGGTGCAACACACACAAAATGCATTCAATGATTATTTAAGATTGGCCATTTGAATCTGAGCACATTTTTTCTTTCAAGTCTCCAGACAGACTCAAGTCTCACAGCAGTCAAGTCTCAAGTGAGCCAAGTCTCAAGTCCCCAGCTCTGCCATACAGCAAGCATTATCTGTAGTGATTGATTATTTAACTTAACTTACATGATGTAATTGCTAGGGTGAATTCCATTACGTTTATTATATGCCTGTATAGATCTAATTACTTAAAGTAAAATGTGGAAAAGTGAATTTATACAATAATAATAAAATAATAAAAACAGCGTGTACGGTAATTGTATTTTATTTTTTAACATGTAATGAGAATTACATATAAAGATAAAGATAAAGCAAGACTCGCGCTAAAGATTTACAAAATCATTTGTGCAAAGTTTCTGGAACACATTTATATATGTTTCTTATTATAGTCTTTATAGTACATTACATGATCACAACTAGCATGGTAGCAGATATATATATATAGTTCAGTCAGGTCAATAGAGTGGTGCAGGGGTGACGTATTTTTGTAGGCCAACCCGGAAGTTAGCGTCGCCCTGGGTTCCCTTGACAACAAGCCAATTGGTTTTTCCATTGGATTTTGCATTATTCAGAAAATAAGCTCTGTGGCAAACAAAAGTGTATGATACTCACACGCTTTGCTAAGCAAGATAATCTTCACCAATGAACACTACTTTTATGACTTTTGAAGCGTAAATGCAATCGCCAGAAGTTTTTTAAGACACGTAAAAGCTTCAAAATTCATGAGGGGTATTTACAGACGTATTTTATGTCGTAAAACAAAACGTGTAAATCTCTTCAGCTTGTGTTAACCACAGACTTTATTTCAGGCATCTAACCAAAAACCCATTCAAAAAACCCATTGACTTCGAGACGAGGGAACCGGAAGTGCCAAAATGCTAACGGACTTCCGGGTTTTAGGACTCATTCCTGCACCACTCTATACCACAGAGATATTTTAGATTGTCTGCCTTTAATGTATATTTCTTGCATACATTTTAAAGCAGTGTGCGGCATATGGGGGGCAAAAACTATGGGAAGCTGTTGTGTTTGTGGAGACCAACATGGGCAAAGTATTGGCAGTTTAAGTTGTTGCTATGCGGATCATATTATTTTTTTTTTTTGTTACTGTGATGTAAATACATGTTGTGCAATACAGCGACGTGTCACCAAAAAGTGCCGACTTTGTAAAATGCCACATTTGCAACACTATCCTGTTTTAACACTCTAGATCAAGTTTAGATCCGACACTCAGATGCAACAACGCCTCCAATGAGCTCTCATTTCCTCCACATCACAGTTTAAAGCAGATAGAGCCACGATAACCACGCTAACCTATTTATGCTTGTCACTGCCCTGATCTGTAAACAAGATTCCAAGGAGAGGAGAGCATCATCTCATTCATTATATGATTATATTATTAAAGTTTTTTTGTTTTTGTTTTTTTTTGTTCACATGAAGCTGACTGTTCACAAAATTAAAATGTAATTCAGTAAACTCTGTCCATTTTGTTAGTAGTCATTATTGGAATTAGATCAGTCGCCCACAACTCTTTTATAATGCTGTAACTATACTGTTACACCAGCTGTATTTCTTCATATACCTCCACATACCTCCACATCCAGGCTCATAATGGAAAACAGTGGAAGCCATAGCCTGTTGTTTTTATCGGATTATGTGCTCACCGTGTCCAATGCAATCTGGCTAATGTTGACAATGTGATCAATCACTGACAGCCAATATTGCATGAGTTCAATCGAAACCCCAAAAAAATCAAACATCACTGATTATTCATTTTGAATCTATGTTTAACATTACAGGCATGTAAAAAAAACAACTCATATTTAGTTGTTGTAGTAGCGTGCTATCAGTCCCATACTGGGGCCCAAACTTTACATCCATACATCATGCTGCTGGGATGACTCATATAAGATGGATCCACATATCAACGGCACATTAATCACATGTAAGACAATCAGGGCATAAATTATGGCTCCTTGTGTTTCTAATTGATTTGCCCCCCCCCCCCCTCTTCGCGCTTTGATACATTACTTGGTTGTAAGCAGAAACATGTTTGCCACATCGATCAGCTGATTAATTGGCAATAATTGCCATGACAGTATAATGGAGTGAGTCAGTATGTACAGTATAACCAGACGAGAGGCTGTTTATGTTTTTGTTTTAATGCTTCCTAGTTTTATTGATGATACCGATATACAACAGACAAACACTGTTTGAAACAATGTTTTTCTTGAAAGTGTTACTAGCTGTCTATTTCAAAGTAATCAGGGTATGCATCCAGTAGTTCTGAGTCAAGATTTGTAAAATAGAAAGACATTATTATTACTATAATTTCATTTTCCAACTAATGGCAAACGCTCAAAGACTTAGGCCTACTTGTGGTCATGGCTGATTTCACTTTATATTTTAAGTGTTATTTGTGCAAGGTGTACACATATTTGCGTGGCTGATATTATTATCATTTCTGACTTACGGCATTGTTTAAAAAGCCCTGCTTGGGAATGGCTCACTATTTGCTCATTTGAAGTTCACTGAACCAAATAAAGTCTGCATGGACATATTTGTTGTATAACAGCTTTATTCTTTTACTTCTTTAGCTCTATTTTACTAGCTCTACCAACTGTTTTTTTCCCCTCTGTCTCTCTCTCTCTCTCCCTCCCCCTCTCTCTCATCCCTTCCCTGTGACTTGAGAGGACTTGGCAGGAAGCTGCTTTCGTTCTCCCGCTACACTCCTGGTATTCCCACCCCAGTCTCCAGTCTCCCCCAAGATCACATCTCTCCCCCCTCTCCCCCTGCTCTTATCCATCCCATCCCCCTCTCCGTCTCACCTTTGGGTCGGTTTGTGTTACCTCTCTTCCTTGTCTCTGTACCCCTCCACCTCCACCCCCACCCCCCCCACCCCCCCCCCCCCCCCACCCCCCCCACCCCATTCCCATTGGTTAATTTTCTTCCCTTGGATGCACACTCTGCTTCATATTCCTCCGACGAGCCCCCCCTGTGTCGACGGTGAGGCCTCAGCAGACATTAGCTGTCTCCATTCTGCCTGACTGGGCTAAATTATTCCACAATAAGTCACTGGGCTAATTCGATAGCATAATCACCTCATGCATTTACAATTAAAATGATTCCATGAACGGCCGCATTACTTCCTCATTAAAAAGTCTCTCAAGAGCACGACGCAAGTTGAGGCCAAACAGCAGAGACGCGGTACGCGCCGCGCCCGAACAATGTTTGCGTGTGTGTGTGTGTGTGTGGCGTGAGTGCATGTGTGTGTGTATGTGTGTGAAGTTTGTGAAGTGTACACAAATAAGTGTTTCTTTTTTTTTTGTCTTCTATAAGAGAGCACTTTGATTCAAAGATACAATAACATACGTCTTCTATAAGATGAAATGAAATAAATCATTCGAAACAGGGGTGTTAAAAGTGACACACCAATAGAAACATGCCGACACAATAGGAAACACGACACACACACACACACACACATGCACACACTCTCCCCCCCACACACACACACCCATAGCATTACGGAGCTAGGCCAAGAATTGATTGGTATACTTCCTGATTAACTGGCGTTAGCTAGAACATTCTCCGCATTTGACCTTGAAGGTTGCAGAGTGGCTGCATTATAAAGAAGTGCTTTATTCCCTTCTACGCCAAATGCTTCCTGAAGACAGCTGAGCTGGCTGTGCACCCCTGGGAGATGTAGTATTGATTGGCCGAATTATAAGGCGGCATGCTACCAGAAGGTAGACGGCCGGGGCACACGTGTCAAGACACACAAGTAAACACCGCAAACATGCAAACACACAAAGAAGTGCACACATACCAAGATGAATGCACACGCACACACACTCACACACATACATACATACATACATGCAAAAACACACACACGCATACATACACACGTGTGCAAACAAACATACACACACATATGGGCAAACACACTCTCACACACACACAGACACACACACACACACACACACACACACACACACACACACACACACTGAATCAGAAAGCGGGGCGCTAGCTGACAGACAATCCTGTCCTGTCTGTCTGGGTTAGGCTAGCTGTCAAGACATTGATACTCAAGGAGGTGGGGGACTATGTTATTGTGTGTGTGTATGTGTGTGTGTATGAGAGAGAGAGAGTGTGCGTGTGTGCGTATGTGTTTGCGTGTGTGCGTGTGTGCGTGTGTGCGTGCTTGCATGCGTGCGTGCATGTGTGTGTGTGTGTGTGTGTGCATGCGAGTGTGTGCAGGCTAGACTATGTGGAAGAAATCAACATCGATAGAGCTGCACAACCTGTACCAAAATATAACAGACAAAAGACAAAGACAAACTAGCAACTCACACTGAGAGGTACGCATATCTATCTATGACCTGAAAAACGGCACTAGGGGAAGCTTAGCTATTAAATTGGATAAACCAATACAGTTGAACCTCAAAGAAGTACAGAGCGCTCAGTTTAGGTGTCACACATGGTTGTTATCTGATATATATATATATATATATATATATATATATATATATATATATGTTGATTGGAGCAACATACATCATGGTTTAACACATGATGGTTTACTACATACATGCTGGTTTAACACATCATGGTTTAACACATACATGTACATGCTGGTTTAACACATGATGGTTTAACACATACATCATGGTTTAACACATGATGGTTTAACACATGATGGTTTAACATGCTGGTTTAACACATACATCATGGTTTAAAACATACATGCTGGTTTAACACATGATGGTTCAACACATACATGCTGGTTTAACACATGATGGTTTAACACATACATCATGGTTTAACACATGCTGGTTAAACACACGATGGTTCAACACATACATGCTGGTTAAACACATGATGGTTCAACACATACATGATGGTTTAACACATCATGGTTTAACACATGATAGTTTAACACATACATCATGGTTTAACACATGATGGTTTAACACATATATGCTGGTTTAACACATGATGATTTAACACATACATGTACATGCTGGTTTAACACATGATGGTTTAACACATACATGCTGGTTTAACACATGATGGTTTAACACATACATGCTGGTTTAACACATGATGGTAGCACACATACAGTACATGATGGTTTAACACATGATGGTTTAACACATGATGGTTTAACATGCTGGTTTAACACATACATCATGGTTTAAAACATACATGCTGGTTTAACACATGATGGTTCAACACATACATGCTGGTTTAACACATGATAGTTTAACACATACATCATTGTTTAACACATCATGGTTTAACACATCATGGTTTAACACATATATGCTGGTTTAACACATGATGATTTAACACATACATGTACATGCTGGTTTAACACATGATGGTTTAACACATACATGCTGGTTTAACACATGATGGTAGCACACATACATGATGGTTTAACACATGATGGTTTAACACATGCTGGTTTAACACATACATTATGGTTTAACACATACATGCTCATTTAACACATCATGGTTTAATACATGATGGTTTAACACATACTGTACATCATGGTTTAACACATGATGGTTTAACACATACATGCTGGTTTAACACATGATAGTTTAACACATACATCATGGTTTAACACATGATGGTTTAACACATACATGCTGGTTTAACACATGATAGTTTAACACATACATCATGGTTTAACACATGATGGTTTAACACATACATGATGGTTCAACAAACATTTAACATCCCCTATTTTACCACCTAGGAGTGATGTTGATCAGCCATTACAAGCCATTTCAAAATCGACCCCACAGTGGCGTCGCGCGTGGGAGTGAACACCCAGACGTATGATGGATAGATCAGCCAGGTTGATACAGTCCGCTGGGCAGGCCGGTAGATGTACCTATCTATCATTACACCCTTGTGGTGTAAACAGCCCTATTGAACACCACGCGATAGTATACACGATCGAATTATGGAGCTGATTTGCTGAGCCAGGCATGTGCAGCACACGCTGGGAGTGCATTTAAACATGATCTGCCAAATCCAACGGCTATGATAATATTTACATGGGAGTCAGTGTTTAAAGAGGACACATCTCCAATGGCGGATAGGAGGCAATGCTAAACGGGAGCTCTAGCATTTTATCTCCACACAGTAGATATTAATAACCGGGCTGAAGGCAGTGGGGAAAAGTCTCTGGGGCGAAGCCATTCCCAGATCCGGCGACCTGGAACTGGGAGTGTAAAAATGTAAAATAGCTGACAGTATAAAGGCTGGACTGGTTGTGATTGAATTATAATGACGGCTTATTCCCCCGCGCGCCACGTTCTCACATGGCTAACGCCGCAATTACAGGCTGGCTCAGCTAAAGAGTGTTAACGCGGCGGTGGCGACTGGTGATTGTCTGTGGTTCAGCACCATGGACAGCGACTGGGAGCTGCATTCTGCATTCGCTGCCTGCACCAATCAGGGACTTCACAGCTGGACAGGACACTCATTAGCTGCGTTCCCGCGGCGGTAAAACACACATGTAAAAGAAGGCGATATTTTTAAGTGCGTCGGAAGCGGGTAAGGGTCTCGCATTAAACTGCGCAGATAAGCGGACTAATTGACACCTCAGTGTGATTGAACTGAATTGGTCACGGTAAAAGACTCTCTCTAACACTGAATGTAGATCACAGATAATTACGTACGGACATATTTTGCGAAAAGTTGTGCTCTAGTGTATGTGCCCACTTTGGTTGTCCAGCAACCCTGGAGGGTTTACTGAGTCACCAGACATATTCCTGGACCATCATGCAGTGCAGGGGAAGTTTTTTAGTATTTTGGCAAGATTTTTCTAAAAAAGTTGTTTGAATAATCAAGGCCAGGTACTTTTATTATACTGCATATTGCCGTACTCTCTCTCTCTCTCTCTCTCTCTCTCTCTCTCTCTCTCTCTCTCTCTCTCTCTCACACTTTACTTTTTGTTGTTACCTACTTTGATACTTTAATTTGACTTGTTTATTTTATTGTTGAGGAGAGCTTGGAACTCAATAGTTGCATTGCCAGCAATGGCTGCTACTGCCTTCGTTGTTTGTTGTGCACTTGACTATATATATATATATATATATATATATATATATATATATATATATACACACACACTGTCATTTAACTGCAATGTCTAACTGTCAGGTTTACTTCTCTAGTGGACCCAAGTGCAGAACACGGTCTCAGAGGCAGAAGACGAATAATAGATTTATTGTAATGTGCTTCTAAGGAGATGAGATAAACCGAGATAGCTAGGTGGCCTGGTTGATTGAGGTAGCAAAAGAGAGTGAGTAAGCAGGCAGGTTAGCAGACAGGCAGGCAGACAGGCAGACTGGGATCTTGAAGCACAGGAGACAAACAGGCCTTAAATCAAGTAGCAAACACGGGGGGGGGGAAACTAACCAGAGAATATCGACAAAGCAAAGGGAGCCGGCGAGTTGCTATGCCGCCACGGCAGAAACAACAATCTAGCGATGAGTGAGGAAACAGCCGGGGTTAATATACTGGGGAGGTGATGAGATGATGGATGACAGGTGTGTTTGGCTGAGGAGGTGATGTGCTGATTGCAGGCAGGTGTGTAGGATCCCGGTCAGCGGGAGGACAGGAACACACACACGCGCGCGCACACGCACACACACACACACACACACACGCAAACACAGAGAGAGACAAACCGGGGGACATGGAACCCAGGAGGAACGGCGAACACAAGGAGACATGAGGAGAGACGGGGGCGCGGCCGTGACACAAACACTACACACACACACACACACACACACGCTAAGCATCGGCGCCGGACGCCACCTTCTCCCCCTCGCTCACCGAGAGCATGGAAGTTTTGTTCAAACGGCCAAATAAAGTTCAATAAATATAATACAGAAGAAAAAAAAAAAAACTATATAGACATGCTTGCTTCATAAAGAGAGACCCGGAGAGCGAAGGGAGATGTTCGGTTCCCCTTCAATAGCCTCGGGGTGATGCTGTGGTAACACGGCAACAGATGGTGGCTTCTCCCCCGTCCTCTGAAACCGGCGATCGCACGTCTCCTCTCGCCTGACAGATAAATGGTAAAAGAAAAAAAGAGTAAAAGAGCACGGACGTGACTGGGAGTGCAAGGGTTATGCGAGTCTGGCATTGATAAAAGCGGTCCGACTGATTGGGGCGATCGCTGATTGGAGAGTTTCACTGGCCGTCCAAAAGGCCTGGGATGAATTGGACTGTTTGGAAGCGGAGGGTGTCTGTGATTTGTGATTGTTGGAAGAGCGCCGCGTCTGTCGGCAGAAGAGCCTCTCTTTTTCTTTTCTCTTAAACTGGCTACAGAGGGAAATCACCTGCTGGGAAACTGACCGGAACTAACCTGGGGGGAAGGGGATGCTATACCGTCGTCGTCGTCGTCATCATCATCATCATCATCATCATCATCATCATCATAAAGCGACTTTGAGTACCACAGAAATCGCTATATAAATGTGATTTATTATCATCGTCGTCATCATAATTGTCTTCATTACATCGTCTTCATCAGAATAATCATTGTCATCGTCATCATCTACCATCGTCTATGGTCTCATTTTGTTGTTCAAGGGTTGTTTGAATTCATTAATTTGAACACTTCAACGTGAATCTCTCGATACAAGGACACATTCTTTAGGTGGGAATTGTAAGCACTCTGCTCTAATGGAAGCGCATCCGTAAGTAATAAAGATACTCAAACTAATAGCGGTGCATGTCCTATTTTGGTTGAGGTTTCTGCTCTCAAGGCTTAAACATGGAACTAAGCATGGAGGACGCTGAACAAGCTGTTCCAGAGAATTAAACCATCGTGTGCTTCATACCCTTGAAATATCCTCTTTAGTTTTTAACCAAACAAATGGCCCGAGCCTCTGCACTAAACTAGAGAGAGCATCATGGGGGATGCAGAGAGCATCACAAACACAAGACCCCTGAAACACCAAACCAAAGTTCACAAATAAACAACCGGCTCCTAGAGGACGAAGGACGGACAGAGGGAAGGACGGGCGGAGCCGACAGACTGACATGCTCACTTAAACGCACCACTTACCGGCGAGGCATTGCGCCTTGCTGAAGTTGAGTGACATGTGTTTTTCGCTCTCTCCTGCTTTTTGTTCAATTTGCAAATGGCTTGATAGGAGAGGACCTGAACTCCCCGATGCACAGGAGCATGTGTGTGTGTGTTTGTGTTTGTGTGTGTGTGTGTGCTGTTTTATTCTTCAGAACAATTACTTCTGACAGGGAGGAAGAGGTTTTTTCACTGATGCATTTTGTACAGGTCATAGCAAGTCCTGCTCACCATGTTGCATTCGATAGTAAAAAAGCGGATGTATAAAATACATTTAAATGGCAAAAAAGTTTTTAACTTGAAACAACAACTTGCTTGTTTAGTTTCAGTGGACTTTGAACTCAAGTCATATTACATGGATGTGATGTTTAGCTGGTAATTTCATGACATTGTAATACTTAAATAACCTATATTTGAGTGTTTGGGGATACCAGTAGGAAGTGGAGACCACTGCTCCAGTTTTTATTATCAGCACAGGAATTTTCTTTTTAATTATTTTCGAGTTGATTCTTTTTTTTCATGAATCTAGCCTTGAAGAATAAATATGATGACGCAAATGTATTATTGATTGCAGAATACCAGAGTATCATCAACTATACGATTGATCACAGTTTTTATGTTTTTATTCCATTATTGTATTATTCCTCTGAAGAAACACAAGCACTTAAGGGAGTCTGCTCAAAACAACTGACGAAAAGTTTCGTTGCTTCCTTGCAAATGAATCCAAGCCGAACGCATTCCTCCCTTTCGGTTCCCCATTCTGAGGACAATCCTACCTGAGGAACCGAGGGACGTAATGACCCATGGCACGTTCAAACGACATTACAAGTAAAAGCCCAAATGTATCATTCCAAATGATAAATGCCTTATTGAATGCCTAATCAATGCCGAATCAAATCATCTCCTTTAACTTTACACAACTTTTTCTCTAGCAAAAAAATAACATGCAGTCCTGATGATCTTCACCGGGAGACTCAACTTCTGAGGGGTATCTGGAGCTATCAAAGGCTGTTTGCCGGTACGGTTAAAAAAAAAAAAAAAAGTGAGGGAAGGAATGATTTGAAGTCTCTCTGAGAAGAAGGCGAGTTGGGTAAGAGAAGAAGGGGAGATGGCTGAGAGGAACAGACTGATTCGTCATACCCTACGGCTGCCCTGCAGCCGGAATCCATAACTGCGCTCTTGGATGCTGTGTGCTGTCAAACTGTGGCAGTCAGTCAGTCATCCGCTTGTAGAAACTACGCACGCACGCGCACACACACAGACACACACACACACACCTGCACACATTCACACATACATCGATGCTCTCCACTAACTAAATGTATGCTTGAAAGGCAGATAAACTAAAGTAACATAAACCCAAGTGGACAAAAAAGAGAAAGACTCAAAATAAAATAAGAGAAAAAACATGTTTCAAAAGAGAATAAATAAGTACCGTATCTATCTTGGTTAATACAACCAATAATGTGTGCTAAATAATAATCAGCTGACAGACATTCAAATGGCCTGAATGCAATAACCGTCTTTGATAAATATAAGCAGATACATGGACAAATATGACATTTGTCTTTTGAAAACATTGCATTTTCCATCACACCGTTTTTTTTGTCACAAACCACAAACAAATTGTGTGTGTGTGTGTATATGTGTGTTTGTGTGAGTAGGTGTGCATGCACACACACCTCTGCCGATGTCAGTTTTGATCAGTGTCGGGTCCCTCTTGGGGTCAAAGTTCAGCAGCGGCTATCCGAACGCCTCAGGTCACGCCTGCGGCCCATCCGAGCCCCGAGCCGCCACTGCGACAATCACAGCCTGCCTCCCTTTGTCTCTGTCACCCCAGCAACTACCCTGAAAACTACTCTTGAAAACGTTGAAACGCCATCTTGAACTCTTACAGATGGCATCGCTGTACTGAAGATACCTTTTACCGTATGTATGTACACACGTGTGTGTGTCTGTGTGTGTGTCTGTGTGTGTGTGTGTGTCTGTGTGTGTGTGTGTGAGAAGGAAAGACAACAAACAGGAAAGGTGGTTAGCCGCGCTGAGCGATTCAGGTGACAGGTAAAGTACTCGGTGCATACACAATGAGTGGAGTTGGTGGTAACTTTGAAAGGATAACTAAGAATGGCAAGAGTGTGTGTGTGTGTGTGTGTGTGTGTGTGTTTCTTTTTTTTTTCTCAGAGAAGGAGTGGAAAAACGGGGGAGAGATGGGGATGATTAAAGGTGAGCGAACATATGATGAAAGCAGGGAAGACAGCCTGTCAGATGAAAAGGGATGCTATGATTGGATAATGCACCGAGTCAACATGAGTGCAGGAGTGAAGGTTCAATTTCCCCCACTCACTTCCCTGTTTAAGCCTAGATAGAGAGCAGAAAAGCTGCTGAGATAATTCACCAAAATGGATTTGAGTGGATTTGAAAAGTTACTAAATGCTTGAACTTGCTTGTAGGCCTATTTGCTTTGAAATAACTAATACATATGTAAATTAAAGTAAAATAGATTGAATTATCAAAATGTCATTACTTGATAATTGTCTCCTAAAGGGCTGAACAGTTCTGCTATTCTTTAAACTCCACTGAACTGTACTATACACTATATATGTATATATACAGTATACATTATACTATGCATTTACCCCCACATAAAGGGAGAGCCCTTTATGTGGGGGTAAATGCATCCTCCATCGCCCATCTCCAGATGGTCCAAAATGCTGCTGCACGTCTTTTAACCGGCGCACGCAAGCACGTGCACATTACCCCCATTTTAGCCTCACTCCACTGGCTGCCCATACATTTTAGGATTCATTTTAAAATTCTTTTATTTGCTTTTAAGTCCCTGAATGGTCTTGCCCCACCGTACCTCTCTGAGCTTCTACACCCTTACACACCTACTCGCTGTCTCAGGTCAGCTGATCAGCTGCTCCTGAGACAGCCTAAAACTAAGCGGAAGCTCAGAGGGGACCGTGCTTTCGCTGTTGCAGCTCCAAATCTGTGGAATGATCTGCCTCAGCACATCAGCCAGGCCTCCTCTCTGTCTGTTTTTAAATCCCTTGTTAAAACCCACCTCTTCTCCTTGGCTTTTGACACATAGCAAGACATTGGACTTTATGTTACTTATTGTTTGGATGGTATGACTGTTACTTTTACTCATGTTTTATGTTTTTTACTCATGTTTTATGTCTTTTAATTTATTTTATTTATTTTTCTTAATCTTCTGTCTTTCTCAGCTGTTTTGTCTTTTACTTATGATATATATATTTTTATTATTTCTCTGTACAGCACTTTGGTCAGCTGTGGTTGTTTTTTAAAGTGCTTAACAAATAAAGTTGGATTGGATTGGATTGGATATATACTCTGTCTGTCTGTCTGTCTGTCTGTCTGTCTGTCTGTCTCTCTCTCTCTCTCTCTCTCTCTCTCTCTCTCTCTCTCTCTCTCTCTCTCTCTCTCTCTCTCTCTCTCTCTCTCTCTCTCTCTCTCTCTCTATTTAAATGGTAAACAGTGAATAATGTGCATGTATGAAATGAAGAGAGCAACAGGGAAAAGAAGAGTTGTGGTTTGATCCCAGGACTGGTTTGAATCCCTCATGGTGGCAAATAATGCTCACCTTTAAGCTGCACTGTACACAACACCCAGCCTGGCATTCATCCCACACAGCCACTCATCCTATCAAGGAATTAGTCACTCTCCACACACACACACACACACACACACACACACACACACACACACACACACACACACACACACATACACACACACACACACACACACACACACACACACACACACACACACACATACACACACACACACACACACACACACACCCACACACACAGGTAGGTGGGTAAATGGTGGGTGATGTTTGGCCTGTTTTCCACCAAAGCTTCAGCTTCAGCTCCGATGCTGCCCCTTCCGCAAGGCATGAATAATGGATCAGCGCATGCCAGGCACCATCAAATAATAACAGAGTACACAGACATGCCCAAGCACACACCCATACCCCCCCCCCCCTACCTTTCTGCATGCACCTGCCCACACATGCACAGACCCCCCCCCCGCCCTCCCAGACTCAGACCCCCCCACCGTGACAGAGGAGCATCCAGGAGTGCCCCTAAATGTCAAAGTTGAATAATTTACTCTGGCTGTTGTTTTCGAGATTATTTCATCCGATAAAGGTTGGGTGGAGTGTGTGTGTGTGTGTGTGTGTGTGTGTGTGTGTGTGTGTGTGTGTGTGTGTGTGTGTGTGTGTGTGTGTGTGTGTGTGTGTGTGTATCATCAGGGATTCTCTTTTTTGGTTTACCAAAAAAAAAACTATTTCCTAAACAGATGCAGGCATTTTAGATAATTGTCTTAGGAGATTTGGGGGAGGAATAAGAAGACGAAGGTGGAAATGAGGAAGCTGGCCAGCTGGCAGGGCAGAGACCATTCCAACATGGACCCATAAACACAAGGACAGAAGAAAGGGAAAGGAGCTTATAGACAACATTTAGTGGAGGGGTGAGAGAGAGAGAGAGAGAGAGAGAGAGAGAGAGAGAGAGAGAGAGAGAGAGAGAGAGAGAGAGAGGGAGAGAGTCAAGTGTTCACTTGAGGGAATTTTCGCAGGAATAAAATAAAACATCTTTTGCAGCCTATTCATTTCCAATGCACTATTAAAACTAAACGTCCATTGGACAAACGTTATATTGCCCATTTGTGGGTCCTCTGAAGCTTTTGTATTTATTTACTTTAAGTAAATTCAAGTGTGGAAAAAAAACAACAGCTGCCAACCTATCTTGTATTGCTTGTGCAAAATATGTAGAAACACACAGTGTAAAACTAGAACATTTCTGCATCTCCTGCAGAAAATGCGGTACATGGTGTAAATGAGTTGAAAAATATGTTTAATAAAGCGACAGTTTAAGACGTATAGAAATGTGAATAGCTGAATGTTGAATGGAAGAAGAAGAAGAAATCTTACAGCAGAGACAGCAGCAGGCAAATGTGCGACAACTTTTCCAGAGTCCTGCCGTTTAGCGTCTCTCATTCAAGTAGTTTGTCCATGCGGCGATACAAGTTGTATCGCCGCATGGACAAACAGAGATACGTCTATGTTTATAAATGCAGTGTTTCCCTTATTAAACCGCTATTTATAGAGTTTACTCGTGCACTTACAGCGTCTCATTCAATGCATAAATTAGCAATGCTTGTATACATGCGGCACAGAAGTTTGCAAATAGGTTTATGGCCGTGTTTATTTACGCAGTATTGCCGTTAATAACTTACCATTTTCAAAGTTTACTCATGTAGTATTAGCGAAACCAAACCACAGCAGGCTCACGAAGATTGTATTATATTATTACATCACAGCTATATTATAATATCACATGTGGAGTTAAAAGTCCCAGTGGGCGACTGTTTTACCGAATAATCAAATTAACAATCAAATGACTCGGTCGGAAATAACTGTTGTATAATAAAGAGTAAAGCCTGAGAACAACATAAGCTGAGCGATGCCTAGCAGCACTCACCTAATAACAAACCACAGCATGTCAATACACTGTGGAGGGACCGGGCTGCCAAGGCCCTCCAGGTTGCTGGGTGTGGTCATTAATGATCAATTTCACTCTGCACAGCTGCTGCAGGTTTGGCTATCGGCCTCTCGCACGCTGCCACTCCCTAGTCAAGCCTCAACCTACACAAGCAGACGGTCTCGCCTCAGCCACAGAAGAGAGGGGGTCGCACACCAGAGCCAGGGTGGGGTTATTGGCAAAAGAAAAGAAGAGAGAGAGAGAATGATAAGAACTTGAATGCTGTTAAATGCCTTTAAGAGCTCTTGTTTAATGGACCAGGAACTGCTGGGGTTCATTCCCTCTCACCCTGCTTGTTGTTACCACTCTTCTCCTGTGTGTCCCCAGGCCCAGAGAGACTACCCCCCCCCCCCCTACTGGACATTTCCCCAATCTGGGAAAAACTTTAGTTTGTTTTGTCCTCAACCAGCCCCCCCCCCCCCCCCCCCCCCACACACACACACACACACACACACACACACCAAACCCCTCCTTTAATTGATAAAACGCCTTTGTTAACCCTTCAATTGGTGTGAAGCGTGTGTACTTTCAAGGTTAAGTGTGACCTCACAGATCACAAACTGCCACAAAACACACACAGCCCCCCCCCCCCCCCCCCCCTCTACACACACACACACACACACACACACACACACACGCAAATGCACACACACACACACACACACACACACACACGCCTAAGCCCAAAGCTTCTTCCATTACCCATTGCAATTGGCCAGTGACAGGATAAGTGATAGCCTGGTCTAGCCCTCTGCCAAATGCTCTAATATGAAGGGGAGTGATTCACTATCACTCTCATATTGTTTGGTGCTTTCATGGTTATGGCTGTGTGTGTGTGTGTGTGTGTGTGTGCATGTGCCTGTTTGTGCATGTCTTTGTGTGTGCATCTGTGTGAAAGTGCACCTGTTTTTGTGTCATTGTAAACACACGCAAACACACACACACACACACAAAATACATCATATGCAAGGGTGTGTGCGTGGCATGTGTCCAAGTGAGATATTCATATTTAGGATTATCTCAGTTTGTTAAGCAGATAAGAGGTTTTCTATGTATACACACGACGGGAAGGCTACTGCCTCTATAAACAGCAGCTGTGAGTCGGCCAACAGAGGGAAGGTTGCTCTTCTCAACGCTGCCCGCCGGCTAGGTCTCTGTCTGTGAGCAACCAACGTTTCCACATTTAGCTCGAAACCCCGACCGTAGCGCCACATGTTATTCTACCAATGAATAACAAAAAATGAAATGAAAAGGAAAACAATCTTTGATTCAAACTTTCTCAAAATATAACAAGCTTGAAGTTGCGCGTTTCTGCTGTCTGGGCACTTTGTGATCACGGCTCCTTCCATAGCAATAATCTGTATATACAACTTGGAAATTATCACCTTGATGTTCCCCGACGTTGACCGAATAAAACACAGATATTATCCACCGACATGGCCATGCCTTGGCAGAGGAAGCAAAAGCTGTGAAAATGAACAGTGGAAGCCAGGCCCAGCTGGTGGACGTCCACCATTAGCAGGCCAATGTTTTCTCCCCCTGATTATGCTGATCCCCTGCCGGGAGAGTTGGGGTTGTGGCCAGTGGCTACAGGGTGCCGGCTGGAAGGACATTAAAAAATGAAGGCATCCTTTATATGCAAAGCTATTAGCTTGCTCAACTCAACCAAAGTATTTCCGATAACTAAAATTACGATTATACACACCATGCGCTGGCTGTCCACCCTATTAATTACGCCGAGTTTACGACACTGGATTGGGCAGAAGAACGATTGGGAAGTCCATGCATGCTACAGACTTGCTTTAAGGGTTGTTTCTATTTCCTTTGCGATTTTTGTTGTTGCAATTCACTGGCTTTGTTCACCTTGGTTTACCTCACGGTCGTCTCGCATGTCAGACTTTAGATTCATGTCTAAAGTCCGATGGCGGAGGAGCTCAAACGGGGCGTTTCACTTTCTTTCGCTTCATATTTGTTTCGACCCATCCTGTTTTGCTGAAGGCGAAAATCTCTGAGCGCGTAATTGGTGAACACAAACTCGGCCAGTGGTAGTAAACCGTATAAAAGTGTCTGTAAAGGTTTCACATCAGCACCGTGTCAGACTGGCCACTGTCGAAATACACTGATCAAAATCCCCTTCAGAGAGCTTCATTCACTCGCACCAATACGTTTTTTTCCGGTAAAATATCTCTGAAATGAGAGAAGGCCTAACTCTGCCCCTTACGTCTTCAGTTTCCAGCCCAGACTATAAAGTACAATGTTTTCAATTAAAATTAATATCCCTACGTACAGAGCCAGATTAACACTTCGCTGTACCCTGGGCAACAATATTCAAGGGCCCCATCATCACGACCCCAGGATCACCATAATTGGCAAAATACAGAATACATTACAGTAATATACAGTAAATATACTCAATACTTCAATAACTAACTGTCAGCAAGTGCATTTTGATGTACAGATGTGCAAATGCTAATACAACTACAAATGCACCACTATGTCCTCTTGTCAAGGCCACTCACTCATATATTATGAAAACAAAACACATCAGCATCAGTATAATCTGGCAAAATTGACCCACTACATAGAGGGATTTTTCACAAACAAATAAATAAATAAGCAACCACTTTCAAAGCATCCAATATTTATTTAACAACACCTATTCCCAACACAAATGTATTGAACTGATGGAGCCATCACAGAGGAAGTCCACAGACAAGACAGAACAAAAATCTGCAATCTCCTAGAATCAAGTAACATTTTGGTCCTCAGCTCATTTTAAACAGAAATCACCGTCACCTCAGAATTCAACAGGACAATCAAGTTATAGTGCAATATAAACATTTTGAAATCTGCCTGTTTTCTGTCAACAACAATAAACAATTTACAGCATTTTCATGGAGGCACCACAAGGAAAAAATAAAGTACCATCTGCAAGACAGGCAAGGGTTAAACATTTTAGTGCAAGATAAACATTTGGAAATCTGTCAATTTCTCTCAATTAGACAAGACAACAATAAATGCTACATAATCTGGCAAAATACACAATTTGAATTCTAAATAATGGGGAAGTGCATGTTTAAATTTGAAATGCTTTATTTCATTTGGCAAACACATCTTACACTGGTATTTTTCTGAACTTTGAATGTGCAAACTGGTGTACAATATCTTCAAAATCAAGGGCACTAACAAGTTCATGTTCGATGGCCAAGAGAGAAAGTGCAGAGAGCTGTGTCTGTGACATTTTGGTCCTCAGCTCATTTTTTACTTGTTTCAAAACAGAAAACAAACTCTCACCTTCGCAGTTAGACACAGGCAAGGTTAAAAACAGTCTTAGTGCAACATAAACATTTGGAAACATTGTCTTAATCCATGTCTCTCAAGATCTTGCAGCAGCTGTACAGGTGAAGTCTCATTCTGCACAAAGTGCTTGAACTGAATAAGTACGTCTGACAAGGAACCATCCAGATCTGTCGGCTCTTCACTCTCCGGGCTGTGAACATTAGCTTGCGCCGGCAGTGAAGAAATGTCCTGGCTAGCTGAGCTGTCCTTGTTGACGGAAGATGCCTTAGCAGAATAGTTGGTAACGCTAACTGTAGTGAAGAAATTACCTATTTTCGATATATACTTTAAATTTTCTGCGTTTCTGATTCCTTCTCCTTTTTTAAATTCCGTTTTGTGCTCCCACTTAGCTTCTCCATGTTTTCATTTTTTGAGTTGTGTCGAGGCGCTTGACGTCACGCAACCTGCTCAGTGCACGTTGATTGGCGTCACCTTTGACCCGCCTCATATGGGCTGACCAATGAGGAGAGGGTCTCAGCTCAGGGTCACAGTCAGAGGCAGCCAGGGGCAGGGATTATGTGCAGCGCATAGACTGTATAGGTGCAGCGCAACGGCTCCGGCGGACAGTTTAACATAGAAGCGAGAGATAACCAGATATGTTGCTTGTGCCCTCACTGCCCTGGGCCCTTTAGATGTCATGGGCCCCTGGGCAATTGTCCAGTAGCCCATATGGTTAATCCGGCCTTGCCTACGTACTGCACAGCAAGCAATCTAGATATCTGACCGGTTACCAGCTTAATTTCACACTTTAGTTAAAATCTTTTTGGTGTCTTGGTGCAAAAACAGAAAAATACAAAAATATCATGCGTTATCATTGGTAAGCACTTGACCCTCACTTAAGTCTCTTTCAAGCACTTTGCCTCTTTTGCTTGCTCAAGTGGTCGACAACTCACGTCCTCTTCAGAGGACAACCACGCCACGAGAGGGACATGGACAGGGCCATACCCAGGGTTGTAGAAATACCAAGGTCAAAAAACAGAGTTTGCTAGGAGGGTTCGGGGGCATTTCCCTGACCTAAATATGTGCATTTTAAGACGTTTGGAGAGCAAAAATTGGATAACAGTTGCTTTAAAACCATGTCAGTGGGCAGTAGCATAAATGATCTGTCAAGCAGTAATACATGAGATCAGGTCAGTTTGTGTTTGTGTTGAACAGCACAGGGACATAATGCTGAATCCTGGGAACAGTGGGCAGCACCGGCTCTTCCTCTCTCATCTCCATCACCTTCTCTCTTTCTTTTTCTCTCAGTCTCCTCATCTTGCCCCGTATCTCTTCCTTTCCCAAAGCTAAGCTTTGATTGACGGAATCTTTTCATTTTCCTGTCTGTCTCAGTGAAGAAAGTAAACACAGGGTCAATCGACATTTATATGTAAATGTTACAGGCTAGGATAATCTTAAAAATATAAGGTTACCTCATTTTAACATGAATTTCAACCTTTTACACAAACAGAATTGAAAGAAAAGCATTTTGTTGAAAGTTGATCAGTCTACCATTGCTGGCTAGCTAGTTAGTTAATTCACTCTAGTGAAACTAACTAGCCGGCACCGTGATGGATGGCCGCTTTTTAACGGGGCGCGACCGCAAGGAGCTATTCATCAGATGTCTACAAGCAGTCCACTAGTAAAGCTCTCTAGATACTTGGATCACGCTTCGCATGGACTCAGGCGCTGCCTGACGCTGGTCCTGGTCCTGGTCCTGGCGCTGCCTCAAGTTGTTGACATAATCAAAGAGTTTGTAAAGACAAGTTCATCCACTTCCCCATCCACCCACACACACACGCACACGCACTGACGCAGTGATCAGATGCGCAAGTCATAATCTTGGCGTTGTACAATGTCTTTGCGGGACCACATTAAAGTCATTTTTAGGTAATTATTTCACAACTTTTATTATATACACCTCGGAAAAAATACAGAGGTCCGGACCTCAGGGACCTCAATGGTGGGTACGGCCCTGGACATGAATGCTCCTTTGATCACACTAAAATGCTTCTAACCCTCTTATTTAAAATGTATTTATTTGGTTAAATAGCTGTTAGCAGTCAGTAAAATTATCTTGGGGGGGGGGGGGGGGTGAGAGGAAAATAAAATAATTACAAATAAGAATAAAAACACTTCTCAACCAATAACAGGCATTCTTGGTAATCAGGGTTAGGGTTAGGGTCAACGGTGTGGGCCATCACCATGGTAACTTTAGGGCAGTACTGAAATCAGAGTGGAAAAATACATGATACCAGTTATGAGCTGCCTCCATCACTGGTAATTGGCAAAAAATGTGTGATTTGTGTGATGTGTAACTTTCATTATTATTGCGTGTTGCATTTTAGTGAACATAGTGAGGCAACATAGACCTAATGCAGATGCATTACATGTACAGTTCCATAAACTACTACGGATTATCTGCTATGGCTGCCATCAATGCTAATAATACTGACCTTTTATGTCTATTATCTGCCCAAAACAAAGCGCACAGTATGATTCACGGTGTGATGGTTAATTGGTAACCTTTCACTCTAACATTTCAAATGTAATTGCAAAACTATTTTCAAAGTTGATATCAGGGAAAGCTGTTGGTGGTGGATGAAAGTGTCAAGGGTGCAGCCGTAACGAATCCCCCCCTTCTGAGACAGTAAGCCAATATCGAAGCTCAAATACCTTCCATCATTGACAGATTTTTATTAAAAAAAAACATTGCATTGACTTTGGGACAGATTTAATCGGGTGTAAATCTGCCCATACTCAACCCAGTAAAAACTGTCTGGATTGGGCACAACTCCGATGAGTTGGATGGGATTTGGATATGATAAGAAGAGTAAATTGAAGATGCAAAAATATTTCAATTGTTGTTCATAGCAATGAAGTGTGACACACTTGTTTATGGATCTCACTGCAGGAAACCCCATTTGCATGAAGCCTCTTGCAGATTGTAATTCAGTGTCACACTTGTGAAACACGACGGTAGAATAAAACACAGCCTCTCACTAAAGACAATGGATTACATAAGGTATGCCATCTGAGCGCTCAGTGCAGCGCTGAGGCGGCACTTTTGAAAGTAACTTAGTCAAACGAAGCAGGCGTCCCCATACGCTCTCTCACACACCATTGATCATCGCTACATTGATCATCGCAACATAGATCATGGCTACATGCTCACATTCAAATATTTCCAAAACGCCTCTTCATAAACACAGCCACGGCCCCCGGAAAAAAAAGATATATAGTCACAGTCACAGCGACGGTCCAAAACTCAAAATGTTGTGTTTGCGTTTTTTTTCAAACGTGATCAACCCCGGAGGGCTGGCTGGTACACAGGCTACCTTATTTTCCCCAGGTCGACTGCTGACATTTTTAATCTCGCTTAGGAGCGTTCTGCTCTTGTTAGAATGATGACGTGCGGGAGAGTTGATGCTGGACGTTTTAATAATACATGGGGGTTTAGGACTAATCGCTGCTTCCTAATTTACTCGGCCAGAATTGAGGGAATGCGACGGCCCGCGGAGGACGGCTGAATGCGTAAGTAGATCCGAGCGGTACAGATGTGTGAATTGAGATTCACGGTCAATCT